>CM050415.1:34496948-34546948 GCA_027564155.1 Gymnocypris eckloni scoliostomus | reverse complement strand
GAACCGATTCAAAAAGCCGATTCATTGGCTCCTGACGTTATCAAACAATGATGTCACTATGCATTTATTTTTTAACAACAGTCTGTGCCATGTAGCATCAATGAAACATTTGAATAAAGTCATTTGTGTCAACACATATTGACACATTCAAATAAAAAGTTATATTTGTGAGCGCAGATTGCTGATTATTGCCTTAAGTTAATAATGTTTGTGGTCACAGTTTCATTCGCGGATCCTTTATGGTAGATACGACTGACTAATATCGATTAGCCTACAATAGGATTCCTAAAGGTTTCGCACCAACAGCACACACTGATGCACAAACGGATATGTTCTACATATCCTTAGCATAAAGAAAGAATAAACCAGTCTATACACTCATTGATTTAAGTTAAACCACTTAAAATATGATCTGCATGCACAATAAACAGTACTAAAACTCAGGCTTTTCCATGTTTTAACAAAACAATAAAGCATATCTCCGGTATCCTACGTTTTGTTTGTTATATAGAAACTTTGCGCATCAGGTTTGTTCAAGTCCGCGGTGATACACACGCAGTGTCAGCAACTCACTCGTCAGAATCTTCGGTAATCCTCTGCTAACTTCGTCACAGCTCAGTTGGTTGAACCAGCTCATCCGATTCTTTTTTAGTTGGACGTGCTACTTTGGCTGTGCATCTTGCGTCATCAACCCGGAGCTAAAGTTCGATTCAGTTCCATTTGTGAACCGGCGCAACCGGTTACTTCCTAAGAACCGGCTTCAAACGAAATATTAGTTCAAGAACCTAACATCACTATTATAAAGCCATTTCTAAGGCTTTGGGACTCCTGCGAACCACGGGCAGAGCCATTATCCACAAATGGAGAAAACTTGGAACAGTGGTGAAACTTCCCAAAAGTGGCTGGGATGACCATCAAAATGACCAAACATTACCAAAATTAGCCAATGAAGCCTCACCCAGGAGGTTATAAAAGAATTCAGAACAACATCTAATGAACTGCAGGCCACACTTGCCTCAGTTAAGGTCAGTGTTCATGATTCAACAATAAGAAAGAGACTGGGCAAAAACACCATCCATGGGAGAGTTCAAAGGCAAAAGTCACTGCTGACCAAAAATCCCAAAAAGGCTCGTCTCACATTTGCCAAAAATATCTTGATTATCCCCAAGACTTTTGGGCAAATAATTTACTTTTTGGAAGGCGCGTGTCCTCATACCAACAGTCAAACATGGTGGTGGTAGTGTGATAGTCTGAGGGTGCTTTGCAGCTTTAGGACCTGGATGACTGGACATAATGGGACCATGAACTCTGCTCTCTATCAGAAAAACCTGAAGGAGAATATCCGTCCATCAGTTTGTGACCTCAAGTTCAAGCGCACTTGGGTTATGCATCAGGACAATGATCCCAAACACACCAGCAAGTCCACCTCTGAATGGCTAAATTAAGGTTTTGGAGTGGCCAAATCAAAGTACAGACTTAAATCCGATTGAGATGCGGTGGCATGACCTTAAAGAGTCACGCTCGAAAACCCTCCAATGTGGCTGAATTCAAACAATTCTGCAAAGAAGAGTGGCCCAAAATTCATCCACAGCGATGTGAAAGACTCATTGCCAGTTATCACAAACGCTTGTCGTGTGGCACAACCAGTTTTTAGATTTAGGGGGCAATTACTTTTTCACGTACTGCCAGGCAGGTTTGTACAGCTTTTTTCCCTTAATCAATTAAATAATTTCAAAACTGCATTTTGGATTTACTCGGGTTATCTTTGTGTAATTATACAAATTAGTTTGATGATCTGAATCATTCAAGTGTGTCAAATATGCAAAATAAAAAAAGAAAACAAAGGAAGGGGCAACAACTTTTTCACACCACTGTAAACTGATCACTCACGAGGTGGAGAAGGATTCGTTCAAAAGAATTGGCTCATAAGAGTCCTTTGTTCATTACTCGGACTACATTGGTCTTGCTGTATACTTGCCTTTGCATGAAGCCAGCAAAGACAATGCTATAGAAAGATATATAAATTTATTGTCTTAGTATTATTGTTTTTTTTGTGTTATTTTGTGGCACCCAGTATCCCATGACATGTAATGAAATCTCACCACCGAGCCGAAACATCACTTGCATCTTGCATTCAGTAGCATCAAAGCACACCCGCTATATAACAGTGCAGGAAACACTCTCAAGGGTATTTTTGCACATTGCTCCATCAACATCGGCAGATTAATGCAAACATTCAAGAACCATTAACATAACCAAAAAATATAATGGCTTTTAGCCTACTATAAAACCACAATGTCCTTCACTAATGTTATGACTTAAAATAAATGAAACCTAGTCATTCTGAAAGAACTTCTGGAGCATTACAAAAAACCTCAGTCATTGTGGCCTAAACCTCAAAATGAACTTTGGAGAAATGAATGACTGTGATTTCTGAAGTAAATTAGTCACTATGAGACAGATTGTCTGATGGGAGGGACTCAGACTGAGAGACGACTAGGCCTCAGCACTGTATACAAACACTGGCCAGACTTTTTGGCGAGTAGCCAATCAGGACAAATTTAGTGTTGCCCTTGGCAAAAAAACATCCACAAAACCCTAGTCTAAATATCACTGAGGTCCAAAAGACATGTGGCCAAGTTTAAACATCCTTTATTCTGTGCGGACTACCTTCCTTGCTCTATGTTTCTTTTATATTTTTAAATACATCTTTTCTTGATCCTTTACTCGTTTTTCTTTCCACGATCATTCATTTCTCTATTTTCAATAATGAGTAAATGAATAGATAAATATGTGTGACAGCAACAAAATTGGTCCCCAAACTTTTAAAAGGTACTGTACATTAAATCAAATAAATGCTGACTGGATGCCATTCCCTTTAGTGTGAACAGGCAAATTACTGATATTGTGTAACTGTGAGAAAGAGAGAAAGAAACTTGAATGTGCTGACCTCGGTATGGCTTGGCGCAAAGGTCTTGTTTGTCATAGACTCGCCACAGAGACTTTTGGGAGGGGGATCTTGCAGGCGTGGAGTCGGCGGCCGAGACATTGCTGGTGTTGAGGAGTAATTTAGAGGAGGGCAAGTAATTGTCAAGTATCTCCAAGAACTTGCTGCAGCTCCAGGTCCAGCGCACTCGCGGAGGCTCGTAGTCACACCGAAACACGCCCAGTGGTGACTTGTCCCCAAATGTGCTCATGTTGCCCGTGGTGATGCCCAGGCAGAGGGAGGAGCCAATGTTGAAGAGCCGCCCCCTGGTCACCCATTTCCACAGCGTGTCGTCACCCTTGCAGGAAGAAGAGAGGTAGAACATGTGACCTCGTACCCCTAGGCAACCCTGCGCTCCCTCGTGAAAAAACGCAAAAGTGTCCGATTCATCCGTGTGTGCTGTTGCAGAAAGAGAGAGAGAGAGAAAGAGAGAGAGGTTATTTACCTGACACTGACATACTGTACAAGAGAAATCTGATATCCCTGAAATCGTAAATATAGAAAGATCATTAATGTTTGACTCCAGTCTAGACATTTACAAAGGTTTTTAATGATTTTACACACCATTAAACCAAATGACTGATCCTACACAGACCATTTCCATCAAACTCTCAATGTCATGTGACCAAAACTGTTTTTGACTCAAAGCTATTTTCATAGTATATTATTACTGCAGCAGAATAAGCAAACCCCTTTGATTCTCTTTCACCCAATCATATGTTCAACAGAAACAAGCAGATCTTATCCAACACAAGCACAGCACATCCTGTTCAAACAATCCCACAAAGCTTAGTATGTGCTTTGACTTGCCTCAATTGTAAAACAGTGATTTAATTACAGGTGAAAAGGGAAATCTGCAGTTTCATGTTATCATATTCTGTATGTGCGGCTATGGCATCTCTCTATGGTATAATATGGCCTGCAATTGGACATTTTGATCTGTTGTTTTATCTCAGCATGCTTTGGTTTTGCAACACATCATATGTCTGACTGCAGTGAAAACAGAGAGTAATTTACAAAAACAAAACAGAAACTGCCCTGAGAGAATGCAGACATTGGCAGTATTCCTCTTTTGTTTCATCATAACTGCACTCAACAGTGGCTTGTGGTGGTCTTCTGAATCTATGTCTTCTATTAACATAAATACACGTTATTTATACATTTATTTGAAATAATTCTCTCATGCTCATCAAGGCTGCAATTTATTATCAAAATACTGTATAACAGTAATATTGTGAATTATTATTACAACTTAAAAATAACTATTTTCTATTTGAACATATTTTAAAATGTAATTTATTCCTGTGATGAATTTTCAGCATCATTATTGCAGTCTTCAGTGTCACATGATCCTTCAGAAATCATTCTAATATGATGATTTGCTGCTGTTTTCATTGTCAAAGTTGAATCTTAAATGTTCATTATCAATTTTCTCATGATTCATTGACGATAATAAAGTTCAAAAGAACTTATATTCCTTTGTATCATAAATGTCTCCACTTGCACTTTTGATCAATGTAATGTATCCTTGCTGAATAAATATATCAAAGCAATGTTGCATCAAAATCCTATGTTTTATTACTATAAGATATAGCAATAAATAGCTAATCACGAATAATCATTTATAGTACATTTGATTTTAACATGACGGAAAGTGATGATCTCTGAATGGATGAGTTATTTACGCTGTAAATATTAATTTAAGCTGTTCAGATGATTTGTAGACCGTTTGTAAACCTAATAGGCTGCATTATCTTATCAAGTGAATTACTGGAGTCAAACTTTATTCACTAGTGTCACTGAGTTTAAGCTCATATTTCACAATATTTGTTTTGTTTTTGTACTGTTGATTATTTTCTTCTTCTACACTATAAAGCTGCTGCCAGATACTCACAGTACAGTAAGAATAAATACATATATTAGTATTTGACTAGGTATGTGTTGTTTAGTGAGAGAAGGACAGGGAGAAGACACGGCTAGAAGGAGAGTCGAGCAGAAGGCAGAAGAGCCAAACCCAGCAGCGTTCCCAAACAACAGTCTGGTTTCTTTTTATTCTGCTTTTCTCTCTCTTTATCTGTCTCTCTTGTGCACCCTCTCATTCCTGCAGGGGGAATGCAAGGTTACAACCACAACGTCAGAGAGAAAGAAAATCAGAGCAAAAGAAAGAGACAGAAAAACGAGCCTGAAGAAAGACCCGAGAGAAACACAGATGTGTTTCCAAACAGAGTAGTCCTAAAGCAAGGGGAAACAGGAAATAGGATCAATCCAAAAACAAACAGAACCTTCTCTACTTAGAAAACAAAACAGAGACAGAAAGTTGACTGAGAGACCCTGGGAGACTTTCTGAACATCAATGCTCAAACATACAGTGGGGCAAAAAAGTATTTAGTCAGCCACCAATTGTGTAAGTTCTCCCACTTAAAAAGATGAGAGAGGCCTGTAATTTTCATCATAGGTTTACCTCAACTATGAGAGACAAAATAAGAAAAAAAAATCCAGAAAATCACATTGTAGGATTTTTTAAGAATTTATTTGCAAATTATGGTGGAAAATAAGTATTTGGTCAATAACAAAATTTCATCAATACTTTGTTATATACCCTTTGTTGGCAATGACAGAGGTCAAACGTTTTCTGTAAGTCTTCACAAGGTTTTCACACACTGTTGCTGGTATTTTGGCCCATTCCTCCATGCAGATCTCCTCCAGAGCAGTGATGTTTTGGGGCTGTCGCTACAACACAGACTTTCAACTCCTCCAAAGATTTTCTATGGGGTTGAGATCTGGAGACTGGCTAGGCCACTCCAGGACCTTGAAATGCTTCTACGAAGCCACTCCTTCGTTGCCCGGGCGGTGTGTTTGGGATCATTGTCATGTTGAAAGACCCAGCCACGTTTCATCTTCAATGCCCTTGCTGATGGAAGGAGGTTTTCACTCAAAATCTCATGATACATGGCCCCATTCATTCTTTCCTTTACACAGATCAGTCGTCCTGGTCCCTTTGCAGAAAACAGGCCCAAAGCATGATGTTTCCACCCCATGCTTCACAGTAGGTATGGTGTTCTTTGGATGCAACTCAGCATTCTTTCTCCTCCAAACACGACAAGTTGAGTTTTTACCAAAAAGTTATATTTTGGTTTCATCTGACATTCTCCCAATCCTCTTCTGGATCATCCAAATGCTCTCTAGCAAACTTCAGACGGGCCTGGACATGTACTGGCTTAAGCAGGGGGACACGTCTGGCACTGCAGGATTTGAGTCCCTGGCGGCGCAGTGTGTTACTGATGGTAGCCTTTGTTACTTTGGTCCCAGCTCTCTGCAGGTCATTCACTAGGTCCCCCCGTGTGGTTCTGGGATTTTTGTTCACAGTTCTTGTGATCATTTTGACCCCATGGGGTGAGATCTTGCGTGGAGCCCCAGATCGAGGGAGATTATCAGTGGTCTTGTATGTCTTCCATTTTCTAATAATTGCTCCCACAGTTGATTTCTTCACACCAAGCTGCTTACCTATTGCAGATTCAGTCTTCCCAGCCTGGTGCAGGTCTACAATTTTTTGTTTCTGGTGTCCTTTGACAGCTCTTTTGGTCTTGGCCATAGTGGAGTTTGGAGTTTGACTGTTTGAGGTTGTGGACAGGTGTCTTTTATACTGATAACGAGTTCAAACAGATGTCATTAATACAGGTAACGAGTGGAGGACAGAGGAGCCTCTTAAAGAAGAAGTTACAGGTCTGTGAGAGCCAGCAATCTTGCTTGTTTGTAGGTGACCAAATACTTATTTTCCACCATAATTTGCAAATAAAATCTTTAAAAATTCTACAATGTGATTTTCTGGATTTTTTTTTCTTATTTTGTCTCTCATAGTTGAGGTATACCTATGATGAAAATTACAGGCCTCTCTCATCTTTTTAAGTGGGAGAACTTGCACAATTGGTGGCTGACTAAATACTTTTTTGCCCCACTGTATATATTTCCATAAGCATGCTGCCAAAAAGAACTTCTGTAACAATGTAAAATAAAGTAAATCAGTGTTATGTAAATGTAAATATGCAGTGGCTCCGAAAAGCATTCTAACTGTTTTTGCCACGATCTGCCAACAGAACATGGAAAATCCTAGATCAAGTTTAACTAGTGAGATATAAAATAACAAGAGCTGAAAATGATGAAGAAATGTTACTAGGACAATTCTTTCCATGAGGTCCTGATTCCACTTATTAATGACACGCAATCCGTGACAAACCGGGATTAAAGCAAGTCTTTCCATCTTCCTGCAGAACAGCATCATGTGATCTGAGTGAGTCATAGAACTGGTTGAGGTAAGACCCTGAGGAGATGAAGGGTGGAACAGACATGCATCTTCACACAAACACTTCCACTTCTGACAGATAAAGGGCAAAGCAGGCGCAGGCATTTCATGAGCACCATCTTAATGCCTTCATTATAAATCAAGGCTTTACTTAAATGAATTACGGGTGTTTCAATAAAAACTAAAGATGAATGACAGTGATTCAGTCTAATAATTTATGATCCACCTTCTGATGATGAGGTCAGTTTTTCATTTGATCAGGTCAGGAATACATTTTCAGATTTTGTCTGAAACATACTTTTATATAGGTCAAATTTATTAATTTTTAATTTAATTAATTAATTATTTGAAAAAATGTATTATATGTATTATATTATAATAAGGACACTTACAACTACATATTCATAAAAAATAAAACCCAAGAAGCTATCATCATTATGGTGCCCGTGAGCAAGGTACGTTACTTAAAACAAGTTAGCTGCAAGGGAATCATTGCTTTGAATAAGAGCATCAGCTAAATGATGACCTACTTCCATAACTAATGCATAACATAAAACAGAAACAAATCCCATTGACAACTGCCGTAGGATGTCAGTAAATAATGCATTAAAGAGCATGCTGTGATAAATAAAATGATTGCAATGTAAAGTGTCTGCAGATCAGCAGTGGTTGTGTGATTCATGGCTATGGGTGATTTGTCTGAACTTGAAGCACGGAGAGGAAGAATCCCATCCATTAGAAGCTTGCCGGACAGTTATTGAGTAGACTAACAGCTTACAGGAAGGAACTTTTTTCAGCCTGTGCTTTTGGCACGAATGCTCATGAACCACCTTCTTCCAGATGGTAGAGATGAGAACAGACATGGCACGGATGAGGCTGCGCAGCTAAACGAATTGTTTTTGCGATCGCTGGTTACATAATGCTGATGATGACACTGATATGACTAGTGTAGGCGAAATTTGTCCCTGCGTCGAGACTGTGGAATGTCTCCGATTAATTGTTTTCTTAAGGTTTAAAGTGCGCCTAAAGCATGCCTGATTCAAAACTTGCCATCTGAAAGTTAGCTATACAAACACCAACTCAGTGCTCCAGGCTAACTAACAAAGGAGAGATTGCTACGATTATGATACTCCACCCCAATGTTCTGATTAGTGTTGTTTGACTACTATTGGTTTTCTAACAGTCTATGTGCAGAGTGGCTGATTTAATGCTAACATATAGGCTACACTTAAACAATACAATGCACTGATGCCAAATAGATGTACACAAAATTGTGAGAATGCAGAGGACACTTATGTTACATACTTATTTAACCAAAATGAATGACTGATTTATCAGGACTTATCAGTCAGTTGGTCTATTTTACAGACAAAACTTATTTTGATAAAACAGCTATTAAAAACTTTTTTAAATTTTTGACATATGGTTCCATGAAGAACTTTCAACATACATAGAACCTTTCCAGAGCACAAAAGGTTCTTTATGGCAGAAAAAAAAAAACGTTTTCTTCAAAGATTCTTCAAAGAGCATTTCACTGAAAGACTCTTAAAAGAACCAAAATGGTTCTTCTGCAAAAACACTCTTTTAGAACTTTTATTTTTAGGAGTGCACTTCTATGGGTTTTTTAAATCTACTATCGTCAACATATTAGAAACTAGTTAATGGCTATGGAATTTGGGATGTAAATCCCCATGAAAAATACAAAGGATACCAGAAAATGGAAAAGGCAGAAGAAACAGGCGCTCTGCGGGGGGTACTCCTCTCCATGAAAGGGTGTGTGAGCTTAGTCATGTGGTGGTATGTGGTTTTCCTGAACCCTCATTCTAAGCTACCAAAGCTAAACGTTTATTATTATGACAGATGTATTTTTGTTTCTCCTTCCCCTATTTGTAGGAGGGTAATGAGTAAGGGATACGAGAGAGAGAGAGAGAGAGAGAGAGAGAGAGAGAGAGAGAGAGAGAGAGAGAGAGACAGACAGAGAGACAGAGAGAGAGAGAGAGAGAGAGAGAGAGAGAGAGAGAGAGAGAGAGAGAGAGAGAGAGAGAGATGGAGTAGGGGGAGGAAGGTAACAAACCAACAAAAAAAGGAGTGAAGGAGCAAAAGGAAGGGTGCAGGGAGAGGTCAGGGTTTTGTATATAGATGATCCTTTTATTCTGTAAACGCAGAGATTGACCAACACACTGGAAATTCCGGCCGATATTTGTTTCTCGGTTCCTGTTACTGAGCCCTTAACCTAGCCATAGCTGTGACCTGAGATCAAACCCCAACTGAGACAGAAGCAGATATAATATAAGCGTCTGCTCCCAGTGTTTTACTGTACTGGCATGTTTTGACACACAAAATTTAAAAAAGCATCATCAATAATAATTTTAAAAAAGCTAAAGCTAGAGAAAAATCTAAAAACATGCAAAAAAATTATTACAACAACAATTACATTTTTTTTTCAAAACAATTACTTAATTATTTTCTATTTTAAAGTGTCAATAGGCCAAAAAGCACTTATATTAAATATATAATTAAAGCATTGAATGATCAGTAGAAAGGTGCTAAATTGTCATTTAATTTAATTTATGTTACCAAAAATGGCGATTAAAATATAATAATTGGGTAACCAGATTCTAAATTGAGCATTTTGATGTTGAAAAATATCAAATTTTTTGTCTTTTAAATATTTAATTAAAAAAGATTATGCAAAATTGAAAACTGATTCAGAAGATTGTTGTTATGCTTAAACAAAACACCCAAAAGACCTGAGGTGACACTGGCAACTACAGCATTTTGCATCAGGTCTTTGGTGATGTATTTTTAGCTTGTTCAACAACACTGCTCTGTTCTTCTAAACTTTGTTTATATTTAATAAGGTTGTGTCAGTCCCTGACACAGAGGTGCAAAAACCTATCCGGTCTCTGCTGGACTGTGAAGTTGAGAGAAGCACTAAAAACTATACCAGACCACCGAGAGCTAGACACAGCCCTCCGCTGCGACTCGTTATTGTGTAACCGGATATATTTAGGGCACATCTGCTTACGGGGCACCTTCGACCACTAAAGTTGTGCTATAAAACTTAAGTCTCCTTACATTCATACACTGACTAGTTCACAAACTTTCCCTTTTAAAGCAAGTACTTCTTATCTGATCTGAATATATACAGAATGAGAAAATGTTATTAGAGTGCGAACTATAAATAAGCATATCATTTGTTAGACTTGCTGAACTCAATGAAGCAGACCGAAGCAGCATTTAGGCTAAAGACACTTGTATGTTAAGAAAATGAATCAAGAAATGAACAAAGTGTCTTGTTTCTATTTTTGGTAGAAAGAAAGTATAAATAAACACAGCTGGCAAAATGATGGAAAATTTTCAAATGGCTTTGCTTTGTTTTAATTTTGTTTAAACACCATTTTTACCAGAGTTTCGTCTTTTACTAGTTAAACCAGGTAAGTTAAGTTTACAAAGCTTTCACTCATTAAAAACATCATGTTTATAATAAATCATTCAAGTAAACCATTTAATGACTCAAAAATACTACCCAAAAAGTCACCACCTACTGGCGTAACCTGCACAAAGTATAAACAAAGTGAGTTATATTAGTGAATCGATTCAAATGATCCGAGTCACTGGAACGAATCAATAGCCCCAGCACCAGCGCTCGCGCTCCCCTCCCCCGGTCTCTCTGCCTCTTCTCACATCTGGTTCCACTCAGAGTTTGGACTTTCGTGGCATTCCTTCACATCAGTGCAGCCGGAGCCAACATAACACAACAGCACCCCAATTAAAACCAAGCCTCGCATTATTAGTATTATTTTTAAATCACATAACACGTCTATAATCATGACAACAAAGCAGTCAGAAAAAGGCATAACGAAAAAAGGTGCAATGAAGCGTAAATGTTTCCTACCTGAGTGCACGGTGCTCCGCTCCAGGCTTAATAGTAGAAATAAATATAAAGTGCATCTGCAAACATTTATCCACGTGCGACTCCAACAGCCCTCCCGGTGTCCGCCACTGTGCTGATGCATGCCCGCGGAACGGTGAAACGGAGAGGAAAACGGAGGATTTCCCTCTTTCCCGCAGAGAAAGAAGCAGGAACGGCGAAGGACAGACAGGCTTTGAGAGTGTCAGTGTCGCTGTGTGCGTGGACTGTGATGGGTTCAGAGTGAATGAGAGGAGCACGGGCAGACCGCTCACTTTCACTGCACACGTCCCAGGAAAGTGAAGCAGAAGAAGGCGGAGAGATCGCCTAAGTTTGAATGACTACCCGATACCCGGAGTCCAGGACTGAGAGTTTGCTCTGAGGGAAGAGAAGCTCGACGTTGTTCATTCTTTGTGTATATTCCAACACTTGGGGAAAGAAACAGCGTAGCCTACTTAAAAGTCTCCTGACAAAATCAAGTAAATATTCTATACCAGCATGTTTTCTAAAGTTAGCTCATAAGGTTAGACTAATAAGACAAAAAATGTATCACAGACCAATAGTTTTCATACCCATATGATACTCCCACAAATACCTTCAATCTAGTCTAGGTCCTAAAACGGTCCCAAATGGTCAACAAATGGATAATGGAAGGAAGCACTTAACCTCAGGAGGTCAAACTAAATGTTTTTTTTTATTTAAAAAAATGTTACATTTATTTGGCCCAAAAAATAGAGTATTATTATTATTGTTGTTAATGTTTTTAAATAATTAAATAATTTATTTCATTTATTTAACTATTTTAGCTGTTGACCAAAACATATGTAAGTTAGTTACAAAATGAATATGAGCTGAAGCAAAGCAAAGCAGCAAAGTTGATTGTGCAGCGCTTCATAGTACAAATGGACGATGACCCAAAATATACAGCGAAAGCAGTCCAGGAGGTTCTGCAATGGCCAAGTCAGTCTCCTGATCTCACCCGATTGAGCAGCATTTCACTTGCTGAAGACAAAACTAAAGACAGAAAGACCCACAAACACACAACCACTGAAGGCAGCTGCAGTAAAGAACCCAGTCTCTGCTGAGGTCCACCAGTTCCAGACTTAAGGCAGTCAGTGCCTGCAAAAGATTCTCAACTAAATATTACAAATTAACATTTTATTTATGATTACATTCATTTGTCATATTATATTTTTATATTTGACCCCCTGAACACGGGGGTCTCTGTAAGCTTAAAGTCTATTTCAATTTCATCTAGATTGTTTTATTTTAATTATATTCTGGTACAACACATGATCTTCTCAACCTCATCCAGAATGCTGAATCCCTGACAACATTAAAGAGACCGCTGAAAACGTATCTTGTTTGACTGCATCCTACTGAAAACAAAAAACCGAATCACTTCTCTATGGTTTCACTTTTCCTCGATCCCTCCCAGCACTTCTCATATTTGTGTCTTTATGATGAATCCATTTTTGTGTTCTCATTAAATTGCTTTGTATAAAAGCATCAGGGAAATTAACTTACACAAAAAAGAAAAACATGATCATTTTAATGCAAAATTAATGTTATTGTTATATAAAAATGTAACAAAGATGACAGACTCATACCAAAAAAATATATTTTCTTTTAAGATTTGCTCCTCTAATTGATTAGTCATGTGACCACATTCATTCAGTCATTTGTCTTTGCTCCAAGCGGTCAGTACCCTCTTAAAATAATATTTAGGTATTAATAATTACACTTTAGGTACTAATATGGTAGTAATATAATGCCCCAGTGACAGCTTTACTTACTTCCAGTAGAAACACAATTATGTTGGACAGACTTTGCGAGACAGACTGAGATATGACAGGAAGAGAATACTTTCATTCAGGCTGTGGATGTTTCTGACACTCCTTGTACTGCTTGGCAATCCAGGACAGGTTCTGTAATGTAATCGTGCATGAGATCACTGGGCCAGAGTAAATAAGTGGGTGGAGTGGTTGAAATAGTTAGACAGGCCTGGTTTGATAAAGCAATCAACCACAGGTTCAAGCTGCTGCTTGCCTACATGTTTGTTCAAAACAATCCCCAAATGGCGAGCCGCCGAGACTGGAAGTCTGCTTCAGATTTAAATGAGTTCTTTTTTATAACAGTTGTGTAAAACCTTAATTTAAAAATAATAAATTAATAGCTGTAGGTGACTAGACTAGTCAGTGACTGCTCAAGAAGTCGGGTTCAATATAATTATAATCCCTGTAATTGATTTAGACCATGAAGTCAAACAGCTGTTGAACATTTTTGAACGGTTTGACTCTGCTTCAGACTGAATAGGTCAATGATTCATCCAGCATCCATCCAAACTACCGGTTTTGGAATGAATAGAAAAATTACAGGGTTTCCGAGATTTCACAACCCGTTTCCAAGCACTGCATACTAACAAATCCACACTTTCTCAAACATCGAAATCCACAGACTGCAAGTCTAATGCCTTGCCTTTCCAACATTACTCCAGCAGCTTTCACATTGAATTTGACTTCAAAGCAGTCATTCTGCAAAAGTCATGCAGTGGCCGCAGTTGCACATCTTGGCATAAAACTGAAAAATACAGCAAATCCAGCTTTGCTGAGGAGCTGGAAAGAAAACCCAGACACAGACACACTGAGGTGAGATGCAACCTGGATAAGTCAGAAGCAGGTACATCCCGCCCACTGAACGAAAGGGAGACGGATAACAGAAAAAACACTGCTCTACCCACATTTGAGAGCAGTTCAAAACAGCAAGCGAGTCGTGACATGTTGGCTCCAGCAAGCAAGTTATCAATAAGTCTGTTGTGAATTTATCAGCTCTAATAATCAACCTGAAAATCTTTTGTTCACATGCAAGAACTGTGCCATGAAGACACTGCGGTTTTGCATTGTTACGTCTTTGATACACACCAAATGCAAGTAAACAAAGCCCAGAATGCTTTATGTATATTTAATAATGGACACCTTGATTTATTTGGGACACTGAATTACTAAAATACACAACTATAATGACTTATTTTGATAAAATGATCATTCTAACTCAAAAACAAAATTACCAATGCCAAACTACCTGCTCTTAACTAATGAAAACATCAGATCCAGTGCAATGTTACTTCAGTACAATTCACATTGGAATATTTTGAATACAATTTGTATTATTATTATAAAAAATTATTTCATAATTTAATGCTATACTTTTGTAATATATATATAGTTCTATTTAGCCTTTTTTTAGTACTTCAGCTTACTTACATTAAACATTTCTAAAGTTAGGTTTCTCAGCTGTATTTAATTTTACAGTATTTATATACAATTATAGTATTTATTAATATTTTTAATCAGCTTTTATTTTCATCATATTTTAATTATAATGTTTCAACTTTGGGCTTTTTTCTATTTCATTAGTAAATATTTGTATTTTACTTTATTTTTTTAAATGGCCAATTCAAACCTTTTTAGACAGCATCTGTAAACATCAATCCATATACAAGACAAATAAAGCAGACAACACAATGTATTAATAACCAATATTATTTAATGATCGCTCCAAGTTCTGCCCTGTACCCCTGAACTAGCTCCATCCCCTCGAGAGGATCAGGCAACCAGCCGTGTCACCAGACCTAAACATATATGACTGGGTCATTTTTGAACGCATGTGTGTCTGTGTGTTTCTATGTGAGGCACAATTAATCAATGAAAAATAAACTCTAACTTCATCTCATTTTTCAGCTTTAGATTCGGTCTAAAGACACGATAAGAAACAAGAACATACTTGAGGGACGGGTGGGTGGGATCAGATAGTGTCGCTAAATCTAAAAGAATAAGCTTCCTAAGAATGCATTTCCATAACAGCAGAAAGCAAAAAGAAAGAAAAACAATAAAACTCAAGTCAAACAGCACCACCAACAGGTAGAGCTCAGCTTTGGTCATAGGATAGGGGTGGAAGTGAGCAGGACATACAGACAAACACCTCCAGAGACGAACGTCTGGGCTAGATCTCTCACACAGTACAAACATCTGATTGCCAGCTCAGAAGATCAGCTAACCTAGAGGTCCTGATGCTGATTTGGCCTCAGCAATTATTATGTGATCCGACAGCAGTTCAGAAAGGCGTTTAAACTAGGGTTAACTATTGTTGAAATGAACCCACTGACACGGTATTGCTTCCAAAAGTTCATAGATCTGTTCCAGAGGCAAAAACACGAGAAGATGGGCCGGGACGGGCTTTGTGTCCGCAGGGAGCGTCTCCAGATTCTTTCAAAATATTGTACACTTGAATGCACATTAGCATGAGCGGGCTTGTCCCATCAACGGTGTTGCCACGTAAGAAAAAACTAGCTGACCTCGTTATAAATGTGTGTGTGTGTGTGCGCATGTGTTGTGGGGTGCAGGGCATATACTAGTCTCTTCCACCGGTCTGAGCCGTCGCAGTTCGGTCCTTCTCACAGGTAATGCACCCTCTCGCTCTGGCTTGCTCATTGAGGTGCTTTTTAGTCCCCCTCCCATCCAAAAATAAAATATAATAAAACTAATCAAGCCTCCAGATGCCTGGGAGAGGAAGAAGGGTGGAGGGGTGTGTGTTTCGTCTCCATCCTTCTCTTACCCTTTCCTCCTGCTCCCTTGCTCGGCAGGTAAGGTATGAGACCCCTTCCAGTGCACTGCAGTATGGGGCGGGGCAAAATGAGAACGCCCCACACCGCCTGTTCCGGTCAAAACTAGCAAGGATGGGCGGGGCTCTCAATTCGAGGCGCTGCTGTTGGAGGAGCTGGAGGTGGAGGCGACGCCCATGCTGGAGTTACCGGTGGCGCCCACTGACTTGCGTATGTGTGGGAGGAGGTAAGGATCACTGGCCAGCTGGTGAACATCGATGCGATCCTCCTTACGGTACACCAAGCATCTGCGAATGAAGGCCTGAAGTGGACAAGAAACGCATTAGAGAGGGTTCAGTTTATGATCCAGTAGAAAAGCATCAACAGACTTGTGTTAGTAGTGAAGACGGGTTTGTGCGATTAATCTAAAAATCATATAAAACCTAGGTTTTATATTAAAGGAGGCAAACAATGAACATCATTGTTCCATGAGCAAATATTAGCCAATCTGACTTACTAAGCGGATAGTCATTATAATGACAAGTCTCCTAGCAACACAAAACCACAGTAATGACAGCATCCCACAGCCTTTCCTGTGCCACTAATGTGAGCACAGCATTTAGTGTTGAGCAAGTTGCTTCCTAAAAGGTTCATATGGGACAAAGAGTGCAACAGAAAGAAAACAGCGAGCAAGACGTGCATTTTATAATGATCAGAAATACAATATTGGTATGATAAAACCAGCTGCAGCCCTAATTATTGCTGAATTATAGCAAGAATAGCTGAATTATAGCCCTGAAAATTGTTTAAAAGTCAAAGCAAGTAGAGTTTATGACAACCTTATTATAAAACAATAACAACAAATGCAATAAACGTGAAACAATATAGTACTGGGAGGTTTTTTCTAAAGTATCCATGCAGAGATTTTGTTTTAAATAAGTCTCTTATGCACACCAAGGCTACATTTAATTGTTTAAAATACAGTAGAAACTAATATTGTGAAAAATTATTGCAATTTTAAATCACCGATTTCAATTCTCAAACGTTTATTAAAAAATATGTATTCCTTTGAAGGCAAAGCAGATTTATTTCAGCATCATTACTGCAGTCTTCAGTGTCATGCGATCCTTCAGAAACATTACCAATATGCTGATTTGGTGCTCAAGTAACATTTATTATGAATTTTAAAACAGTTATTTTGTTTAATATTTTTGGAAACAGTTTTTTTCAATATTGAAAAAGTTCAATATAACAGCATTTATCTGAAATATAATTTTTTGTAACAAATGTCTCTGCTTTTGATCAATTTAATATCTCCTTGCTGAATAAAAACATTAATTTCTTTACAACTTTTTATTGACTCCAATTTTTTTATTTATAAAAAAAAATATATATATATATATATATATATATATATATATCTCGTGTATATATTATTTCTCTCGTATAAGATGCATTTGGTTGAGACGTGCTGTAGTTAGGCGCTTCATTGTAGTACTACTGTGATTATCTCTTCAGTGCGCAGCGCGAGCAGGACAAACAATGCAGAATATTAATAACCATGACCGGGACTGTCATATACATAACATTATAATGAGAACACTATTATAAAAAAACGCTGTGAATTTTTCTGCACGTTGTTGCTTGAAGAACGCGTCCAGTAAAGGAGTTCATTCAGAGCCACACAGACAAATTATTGTGCATTTGGGGCATTTTGTGCAAATAGCCTGTACAGTAAGTCGTAATATTAACATTAAGTTGCAGCTCAAAACAGAAATGCAGAACATTAATAACTATCAATTTACATAACGCTATAATGAGAGCACTGTTGTAAAAAAAATTGTGTCCGTTACACATTTTCCCGGTGTGTTAACATCAGTACTTATGACTGTCGAATGTCTGACTTGATGCTTGGTAATGTTTTGTGCCCTGCCCCAAACACATGATTTGTAAATTCTTAGTCGGGGACACCACTAATTTAAAGAAGATCTTACAATTCATAGTCAAATGTGGAAAAGAAGAAAAATATCATCAAAAAGTTATAAATATTGTAAAAAGGAGTGATGAGAGCCCAGTAACCCTTGTTTCATGATACTTCAACAATCCTGGGACTAAACTAGGGCTGTCGCGATTCATCGATTTGTCGCGGCTAGTCGATTTTTAAAAATCGTCGACTTAAGTTTGGTCACGTCGACTAACCGGCAAAATACCGGAAGTGGCGCATTTCACAGACGAGAATACATAAAATATATTATTAGACTGTTTTCCAAGGCTGCATGATATATTAAACCCATTTAAAAATCACAATTAAGCATAATTGTGAATTCACAAATGCTAAGATTTAATTAAATAATTATACACGCTTTAATTATTTACATGCGTGTAGGTTAAGTACGTGCGTCACACAGCGGCTCCGCTCACAGTAGCTCCACAGAAACTGTTATCATTTACATGTGGAGCTTCTCAAACTCCATCTCTGCATGTTGTTGTAAGTTTGTGTTTATTATAACATTCATCTGGGAACACAACGTGCACCATTTCATCAGATGTGAAAGGTAAATCATTTATAAACCCACGTAAACACAGGATACATCACGATTTCAAAATAAAAGCTCAAACACTCACTCTGTTTACACGTTTTGAAGTCCACATATTCATCTAATTACCTAAAGAAATGGCCAAATATTAAAGATTAAGTGGACATTTGAATTAAATGGTGCTTGGTCAATATTAAACAAGGATTAGATCTCAGTAATGTGTAGAAATAATTATCAGGCAGCCAGCGGGTCTATCTGCAGGCCTTTGTTGTGCAATGAACATTAGCTCTATTGTTTATGTATTTTAACAGACTTGTTCAATAAATCCATATGATTTCTTGCTTTTGATACTTTATTTGAACTAATTATTATTGCATCCTTGCTTTATGTATTTTAACAGACTTGTTCAATAAATCCATATGATTTCTTGCTTTTGATACTTTATTTGAACTAATTATTATTGCATCCTTGCTATTATATATGCATTTTAAGTCATTTTAAAAGCTATTGTTAACTTACATCTATTTGTATTTTAAATTTTTCTATACTCCGTTTTAATGGTTAAGTTAAATTGTATTAATAAAAAAAGTCTAATTAATTGAGTTTTACAGTTTTATCTTTACCAAATTCTGGTTTCCATTATTTTCTGAAAATTCTGGATTTTCTTCCTGATACTGAACTGATTTGAACTATGAGATGGACACTTGCTTCTTGCACTCAATGTTGCACGTTAATTTTGATTTAAAAAAGGATTTCATCGAAATTTGGATTTCATTTGATTTAATAAAATATTCTTAAGTAAAAAAGTAGTTTTTGTGTGGGCAACTAATCGTTTAGATTAGTCGATTAATCGATAAATTAGTTGTTAGATTAATCGAAATAAAAACAGTCGTTAGTGGCAGCCCAAGACTAAACCTCTCCGCTCTGGGATCACACCATGAAAGAAAACAGTGAACTGCCTGAAGAAGTACCTTAGCCTCCGGCGAGACTCCTGGTTTGGGAGGAAACTGCACCTCTGTGGCTTTGAGAATAGTGTTCTCCTGGAGGATGTCCTGCTGGGATTGATTATGACCGAACGGCTGTGTGGTGAAGAAAGAATAAAAAGGTATTAATATCTCAGCGGACAGTGACTACACAGCTAGCGTTAGAAAATGTACGTGCGTTTACCTTCTTCCCATAGAGGCACTGGTAAAAGATGACCCCAACTGACCAAACGTCCACTTTGTTGGAGATCTTAGGTGGCTCTTTTCCAACCACAAAGCATTCTGGGGGAAGATACCTGGAGCACGATAAGACAAGGGTTTTGCATTTTGGACTTTCAGACCATAAACGACATCAATTTTGTGTTGAGGCAGATTACAGTTAATTTGATCAAGTAGTATACAAATCCTGTAACAGTGACAGACCACTCACCAGTATGTCCCCGCCCCCTGTGATGTCAGCTCCATGCCGTCCACCCCGTAGTTGTCGTCGTCCATGATCTTGGACAGCCCAAAGTCTGTGATTTTTATTTCTCCACACGCGGTGCCATTCACCAGCAGGATGTTACCTAGACAAACACAAGAATCAGTGTTCAACAGTCTCGTCTTGCACTCCTTCTTCATTAAAATGGAGCAAATTATCATGCTTGGACAGGTACAGAAGAGTTGAGTGGTCTGTGCATGTCATACCTGGCTTGAGGTCGTAATGGATGATTGGTGGGCGGATCTCATTTAAGTACTTGAGGGCATTGACGACCTGCATTATGATGGATCGGGCCTCTTTCTCTGACATTAGCTTGTGCTGCTTCAGGTAGAAATCCAGATCGTTCCCTCACAGTACTCCAGAACAGTGCAGAATCTAGAAACAATCCCACATAAAACATGACTTCTTTCATCCCTACACTTTTAAGGAGTAAAGTAATGCAACAAATATGTTGATTGCAAACCTTTCCAATTAACAACACAAAATTAGTGAAAAGGACTGAACACTTGAAAGAGCTCACATTTCAATAAGAGCAAGTTTACTCACGAGTCGGTATCCAGAGAGAAGTAGTCATACAATTTGACTATTCTAGGATGGTCCAGCTCTTTATGGATCCTATATTCTCGACACGCATGCCTATAAAACATTATATGACCATCTTCATTCAACAAACAGTCCAATAAATAGCACCGAACAAACTTTGCATTGACTATCATGTAACTTTCCCCTAGTTCCTTTCAATCTATAGTCAAACGCAAAAATCAGAGGCCTCGTGTATAAAAGCTGAGGAACAAATCAGGATTTAGAACAGAAAAACAGTGAAAATGTCTGAAAAGATGTGAAAACTGAAAAGCATGCCTTCAAAATGTATGCGCACATATATACCAGAAATTAATCAAACATTGTTTATTGAAATTTAAAGGTAAATTATATGCGCAAATGAGCAAGTGCTTGGTCATAATTACATTTAGGTGTTTTATAAACTGTTCATAGGAATATTTTGAAAACTGATGTACATTTACAATAAGGATGATTCTAAGCTCATCTTTATGAATGAGGTCACGGTTTCCACAGATTGGTTCATTAAGAATAATGCATTCTGCAAAAACAAGCACACTTGGTTACACTAATGTTAAATTGAAACATGCATTAGCCTTGGCTGGAAAAGGTGTTTGTGCTCACTTGTGATAGTTCTCTTTCTTCTCATCTCTCCAGTTCTTATTCAGCTGGTGAATCTTCACAGCCACGTACCTCTGCTCAGTCAAATCAAAGGCCTGGAGAAACAGAAAAGACCAGAAGTAAACTTACCATATGCCAGAATGGGGAAGATGACTAATTTATCTAATTTTCTTCTTCTATTTTAATTTAATTTCACTCCCGCCAGCTGTTTTTGAAACAAAGAATGCATCCCATTTGAACGTCCCATGATTTTACGCCCAATTCACATGGGGCATCGGCGTCAGCATGTCTGAAGCTTGGTGCTGACACGACCATCATAGTGACAACATTACTTTTCTGGTGTTACCTGAATGGGATTGGCTAGCGTCTGTGCTAGGGTATATGCATAAGGCGATCTGACTGGCTGACGCCTGGGTTCGGCGCTTGAAAAGTTTTCAACTTCTGCCACAAGCAACGGAAGGTGAAGCGATGCGACGGACCCACAATTCAGTTCGGTGTGAATGGGGCGTTACAGGTTTTCCAGTCAACCCACAGACTACTTGATTATGAAAATATGAAGATTTGTACATCCCTAAATGAAAACATACACTCTTTCCAATCACAGATCTGTTACCTTATAGACCTCACTGAAGCCTCCTCTACCCAGCAGATGCAAGAGCAAGTAACGGTCATTTAGTGTGGGATGATCTTTAAACCTGACAAGCAGAGAGATAAATCGCACAGTAAATTAAATCTACCACAGACATTTTTAAACTCTGAAAAACCCTCTAAAATAAACTGTACTGAAACAAAAAAAAGGCACAAGTGTGAAAAACTTTGAAGGTGCATACTGGGAGTTATCTTCATTGTGGATTCTTTTGAGCTCTCGGATGTGAAGATTACGCACGCGCTCCAACCGTTCCAGCTCCACTTGAATCTCTGCTTCCTCCTGGCCCACACACACACACACAGACACACATAACACTAAGACCCGTTTCCAGAACAACACAAATTTAACCACATGAATGTGACGATATGAATACCTTCTTCAGGTGTCCGAGTCTCAGTTTGAAGATTTCTTCTTGCTCATGGTACTCTGCTAAAGATAACCTGTGCGGACAAACAGGGCAAAATCCAATTAAGTAGAATTCCTAAACTACTGAAAGCCTGACACGACAGAAGAACTTACATCTCGTTCTCGGCGCCGTTGCTCTTGCTCTTGCGTTTGTTGGGTTCTAGGTTGGGAGGAGGAGTCTGACTGGCGTTGGGAGGTTTCTTCTTAATCAGCAGTTTCCTCTGTCTTTCTATGTCCTCTCTCTGCCCATTGACTTTCTCTTGCTGTCTATACAAAGACAAAGTCATTTTTTTTTTATCTTTCCGTATTGTTTCACAGTGTTCCTGTGGCTCAGTGGTAGAACATTGCATTAGCAGCTGCAAAAGGTTGTGGGTTCGATTCCCAGGGAACACATATACTGATAAAACATGTATAACCTGAATGCACTGTAAGTCACTTTGGATAAAAACGTCTGCATAATTGTTTCAAAGTACTGTCATTCAAAAAGTTCTTCATTCTCTGTGCATGTTTGTTTATTAAATAACTTTAAATATTTTCATATACCAATAAAAGGCCAGTTCACACAAAGTTAAATGTCTGGTAAATTAAACATTTCAACTGGAATGAATGGACAGTACAGACTGACACAAACATTTGCACACCCTAAATGCCACAGATTTTATTTAAAAAAAATTAATGGAGAGGTGTTCCAATCTCTTTTCCACCGCACTGGCCAACTAATAAAATTCATGCCACTGCTGTTACATAAAACTATGACTTGGTGGTCCTCCTAAACAGAGTATATTGCTAAGTGAAAGAAAATAGTCGAGGAAGAATCCGGAACAAGCCATCTTGTCTTTGTTGTCCTGTTGGTTTTGTTTGATAAACACCACAGAGAACACAAATATCTGAATGACTGCTTGAAAACATGTAAATTGCGTTTGACTGCCTTCCTTCTCTTTGACAAGCAGATGTCAGAAACGAACGCCGTGCAGTGATGTGTGTACTGGGGGTATTTTTACTTTTCTAAAAGCGTCACCTCTTTCATTCAGCCAGTCTGTTGATTGTATTTTTTTTTTTTTAAATCACATGTGAAAAATCAGAAAGAATTTGTATACCAAAATCATTGCAAAATATCTGATAATAGATCTGTAAAATAAATAAAATATTGATTTATTGGTGATAAACCCAAATTTAATGTAATGCACACACACACACACATAATATATATAACAATGATACATACTATGAATAAGTTTAAAAACAAACATTTAAAATTGTTTATAATTTTACCTAACATTTATATGGCTATTTTTTCTTTGAACATTCAAGAAGATTGCATTTATTTAAATAATTAATTAATTATACATCTATTTTTAAATCTGCTCGTTTTTTTAATCTAGAAAAAAAAAAACCTTGGGGAGACTGTTTAAGTTGACAATAACATCGTGTCTACACTGGACACAAGCGATTCAACAAAACACAATAGAAACGATTATAATCATTGATGTTGTCTACACTGGATGCGGTGTGGCACGACAGCAAACTGACAACTCGTTCTATGTATGACGTACTGACACAAAGTTCAACTGATTTATAATGGATGCTTTGTCGCTGTCCAGTGTAGACAAGACTTTAGCCGTTGCGGTGCAGCGTGACACAACTGTCGATCCGGTGAAAATACGGCGTAAACGATTACTTTGATTCTGAAACAGAGCATGCATTTCTGATACTGAATGCAACCTACCTTAAAATACAATATAAGATTGAGTGCTTTATGGCTAGCTCTCCACAAGCACATGTGTGGAGTGAAACTGACCATGACCAGTTCGTGTGTGTGTGTGTGTGCGACTAGGCTGACTGAAGTTTGAGCGAGTGTGGATGTGCATCTCACGTACTTGACTAGATTCTGAAAGGCGTAGCCATCTGTCCACTGCTCAGTAAAGGAGGCTCCATGCCGTACGGTGGTGAAATGGCCCAGACGCAGCCGGTCCTGCATGCTCTTTTCTCTGCATGCAATCTTCTCCTGCTTGGACTGAAAACATACCCACAATTCAGCAACTATAGAAAACGATGCCATGGACATGCCATACACTGTTCAAACTGGATAAAAACATACAATGTGCATACACACCACCACACATTTACCACTGCATATACTCTGAACATACATTTACCTTTTCAATTAGCAGTTTCTTACTCATGGTCACACATTTATTGAGTCGTTCTTTACATCGTTCCAGCATCTTCTGCTGCTCATCGATCTGTCTGCGCAGGTCACAGTTTACCTGCAGCACACAAAAACACCAACATAAAACTGTATTCTCAGCAGAAAAACATTTCATAAGAGAAAGTCACAACACTGGGCATTAAATAACAGGGGTCATTCATTTTTCTTATGTTTATGAAAGAAGTCTCTTATATTCACCAAGACTTCAGTGTTGCATGATCCTTCAGAAATCATTCTAATATGTTGATTTGGTGCTCATGAAACAGGTTTAATATTTGTTATGCAATCAGCAATACATTTGTTCAGGGTGCTTTATTGAATAGCAAGTTCATAAAGAATGGTGTTTACTTGAACTTTTGATCAGAAGTGCAAATTTCACAGGCTCTATTCTCAAAAAGGGTTTCCAAATCTCAAGATTTCAAAAGTCGTACCCTAAGCAGGTCGTCAATACGTCCTTCTTTCTTCTCCAGATCCGAGGTCTTACTGCTCTCCAGCGCTGCTAACTTCTCCATTGTCAACTCCGACTGAGAAAGAGCAAATGCATGTAAATGTGAGGATCTGAACGTGTCTGCAAAGGAGCGAGACTACGAGTGTGTCTTTTGTGGTGCGTTACCTGTGTGGCTCGGTGCTGAGTCGGTGTAGAAGCTGGCTTGTGGGAACAGGAGGAGTGGGAGTAGTCTGCGATTACTGAACTAATGGAGGAGGGGCTTCCTTGCTGCACCTGTCAATCAAAACCAAAAACACATTTCCATCGAAGCAAAATGCAACCAAAAAGGACACCGTTAATAAGAGCGCCACTTTGCACTTCTGCCAGTCCTCTGCACTGCTACTCTATAATCATGTTTTATTATAATAATAATTGCTGCTACATTAAATGAACACACATGTAATTATAACTCCTATGATTATAATTAACTGCTTATACACTGCTACAGCAATCACTTGTCATCTAAGCATTAGCTACAGCAGTTTACAATTTGCAATGCGCACAGCATGCATCTAATACTTTCCTTTAATCTAATGTACTTCTAATACTTCCCTTTAATAGTTATATCAACAAGAGTCAACGAGATGTTTGGCAGTAAGAAAGAGACTCACGGCAGCAGGAGGGTTTGAGAGAGAGTGCTGCGGAGAGGACCGTGCCACTGGCGGGATGCCACGACCTGGACTGGTACCAGTACCACTACCCCCTGCAAACTACACACAAACAAGTGACTGAAG
Organism: Gymnocypris eckloni scoliostomus; assembly: GCA_027564155.1. NCBI lineage: Eukaryota > Metazoa > Chordata > Actinopteri > Cypriniformes > Cyprinidae > Gymnocypris > Gymnocypris eckloni. The sequence continues at coordinate 34,521,485 of CM050415.1, read as the reverse complement.
TTAAACCAGAAAAAAATGTGAATTAAAACAAAAATGTAACCCAGAATGGGGATCAAATAGATACTAATAACAGAATGAATTAACTACATGCACCTACCTCAAAATAGTCACTAATTTTATGTCCTCTCCCTACTCCTTTGCCTAGGGTAAACAAGAAAAAAATATCAGAGCCATATTCATTATGAGAAACAAAAGCCACAACAAACACCTTCTGAGAACCAGTGCATCCAGCATCATTCATCGTCTTTCGGATGAGACGTTAAACCGAGGTCCTGACTCTCTGTGGTCATTAAAAATCCCATGGCACTTATCGTAAAGAGTAGGTGTAACCCGGTGTCCTGGCCAAATTCCCACCACTGGCCCTTGTCAATCATGGCCTCCTAATAATCCCCATCCACTTGATTGGCTCTGACTCTCTTCTCTCCACCTGTAGCTGGTGTGTGGTGAGCGCACTGGCGCCGTTGTCCTGTGGCAGCCGTCGCATCATCCAAGTGGATGCTGCACACTGGTGGTGGTTGAGGAGAGACCCCCCCCCCCACCCCACATGATTGTAAAGCGCTTTGGGTGTACAACAATACACAAAAAGCGCTATAAAATGCATCATTCATTCATTCATTCATTCATTCATTCATTCATTCACCACACAGTGCTACTCAAACTCACCCTGGTTATCAAAAGGGTCTCCTTTCCTTTTACGTGTTCTCTGGTCATTAGATTTCTTCTCTGGGGTCTGAGTAGGAAGAGAGAGGGAGGGATAGAGAGAGAGTTTGTAAACTGTCAGAAGAATCCATGACATCACCTCATTCCACAACCCCATTCATTCCAGAAGTTTCCATTGAAATGTTAGAGGCTACGAGCTCACACAACCTGAAAGACTGCAGAGACACAACAAACTCTGCACGTCTGACGTTTTAAATAAACTGCACCTGATTTCCTTTGCGATGTCTGGTAATGCTGTTTTTGAACAACATTGTTAAGTGTTCTTCATGTTCTTTTTTATTTCATCGGGTCTAAACAAATAAAACGACTTCTCATAATTGTTTTAATAATCTAATTCTATGAGAAAAGGGAAGTCCACATCACAGCTATAATGATTAAGACATCGAAACAAGATCGCAGGAATAATTTTAGGATTTGTTTTCCCAGCTGATAAGCAATAATAAAAAAACACTTGACAGCCAATCAGAATTAATCTGACTTAAAGAGCCATCAGACAGACATCGTAACGGACGCATGTGGCTAGTTTGAACAATGTTATCAGCCGATGATGTGGACTTTATTAAAGTTATTGTTTTATAGACATTGTTCTTGAAGTAAAGAAGCCTTTATTCTGGCTTCTTACAACTCTAAAGTGGACAACAATAATCAGTTTATCACTTTATGTTAAAAATACATTTTCAGAAATATGTAAATGATGTGCTTCTTTCTGTTTGACCATCATGCCGTACTGTCTGTTTGTCTGACCAATGGCAGACAGGGTCATTACTCCTGAAATTGCATTCATTGACAGACATTACAAACCTAACCTTTGTCTGACTGCAACACAAGTAAACAATTACAGCTGCGAATTCTACTGATTAACAACATCCAGATGCCAAATATTAAAGAGAGAAACTACTAAATCCAGAAGTGGAAAATAAAAAACAAGTCTTTCCAACCAGACACCCTGGGTTAAATAAATAAACCATGGCACCAACTACAACATTAGAACACCGAGCTGGACCTCCCTGACGGTCAACGTGAAACACATCAGTTGACAATTGCATCATATACTCTAGACAGAAACAGAGATACTTAAGTGACTGAACAATTCAGTGTTCCTGTGGCTCAGTGGTAGAGCATTGCGTTAGCAGCGCAAAGCTTGTGGGTTCGATTCCCAGGGAACACATACTGACAAAAAACATGTATAACCTGAATGTACTGTAAGTCACTTTGGATAAAAGCGTCTGCTAAATGCATAAATGTAAATGAACAAGCGTTTGAGCTTCAGATGTGTACTAACCTCCAGCTCTTTGTCACTGAGGGAGCCCACGCTACATAAGCTCTGGTTAGACGACTCGTTGTGTCCAGAACCCTGCAGAGAGGAAGACAATAGATAACAGGATTTACATTTCCTGAAGGCAGAGGTGGAAAGAGTACAAAAATATTGTACTCAAGTAAAAGTACCATTACATTACTGAAATTTTACTTAAGTACAAGTAAAAGTACCAGTCTAAAAATCTACTCAAGTAAAAGTAAAAAGTAGCTCATTAAAAATTTACTCTGAGTAAAAAGTACTTAGTTACATTTTAACAATGGGAGGGAGGAAAAAATGGGATAGACCAAAGGTGTCAAACTCAGTACCTGGAGGGCCACAGCCCTACACAGTGTAGATATTACCCTAATTAAACACATCTGATACAGCTAAACTAATAATTTAGGCTTATTTGAAAACTACATGGTGTGTGTTGGAGCAGGGTTGAAACTAAACTCTTTAGGGCTGCGGCCCTCCAGTAACACCCTCCAGAGTTTGACACACCTGGGATATGGGCCTATAAATCTCAAATTAGGTGTTTTTAATTAAAGGAATCAGTTAATTAGAATTATAAGACATTTGGGCTGTTACCAGGCAAATTAAATCAGTATCAACAAAATGCATCTTTGCAATGCAGAGGAAACGCAGAAGCTTCATCTGAAGTGGCGTAGATGTATTACACACTGACATGAATGCATTTAGCCTGCAGTTACAAATGCAAAAATAATGTTTTGATAAATAAGACATAAAATGTGACCCTGAACCAGAAAACCAATTTCCTAAATTGCGATTTATACATCATCTGAAAGCTGAATAAATCATATTTCCATTGATGTATGGTATGTTATGATCGGATAATATTTTAAAATCTGGAATCTGAGGTGCAAAAATCCAAATATTGAGAAAATCTCCTTTAAAGTTGTTCAAATTAAGCTCTTAGTTTTGATATATTTACAGTAGGAAATTTACTAAATACATTAATGGAACATGATCTTTACTTAATATGCTAATGATTTTGGCATAAAATAAAATGTATAATTTTAACCCATACAATGTATTGTTGGCTATTGCTACAAATATACCCCAGTGACTTAAGACTGGTTTTGTGCTCCAGGCCAGGGTCACAAATGTTAAATAGTCATTTGAAATTAAAAATAAATAAATCAAAAGATACTTTAAATGTTAAATTAGAACCACCAGTAGGTGTCAGCAAGTCACTGATAAGTGAGTCATTGCGATTGAATGGAATCATTTAAACGGTTAATACAGTCAGGAACAAAACACGTCATTGCTCAGAGTCAGAGGCAAAACTGTGTATGGAATTATTTTTGTTGTCGAAATAGAGCAAAAACAGGCAATATGGTGTCTAAAAAGTCTCTTAATTAACTTGTTTTTAACTGTGTAAAAGCAAAACTACAGGCCGATGTAATCATGGTGATTTTTGAAAAACGGCATTCTTCATGTGATGTTGACTTACTATATTAAATTATATAAATATATACATTTTCTGCTTCTATATCTTCAATTTTGTGATCATTCTAAACGCATTTTAACAGACTGAATCACGCAGTGAAAGAAAGCACTCAGATGCACGCAGATTAGTCTAATCTAACGTTACTAGATTTCACAGCACACTGTTTAGACCAGCGGTTCTCAATTCCAGTCCTCTCGCCCACCGCTCTGTACATTTCGTATGTTACTCTTATCACTTCAGACGTTTGTTCTATTCGACGCAAGTGCCCTGCGAAGTGGACATCACGATATTCCTCCATGATTCCAGTTCGGCGAACGTATTCCATTCATAGTGCATTGAAGTGTGCGACGTGAATTTAAATTGTATATATTTACAGACGATATGATGTCACACTCGTCCGCCAAATCCATGAATGAATGTTCTGAAGTGAAGTAAACTTCAGCGGCTTTCCCTGCTCAGGAGTAGGGAGCAATGGACACTGTGTAGGAGCATGTCAATCGGAACACAGTTCATTCATGGAGCGCACTTCTAACGAGCTGATTATCTGAATCAGGTGTTAACTAAGAGAGACATGAAAAATATGTAGAGCGGTGGGCGCGAGGACTGGAATTGAGAACCGCTGGTTTAGAGTGATTTGTTTGGTTTTGGCAAAATACTGATAATGTCAAATCGCACATCGTTAAAACAACAATTACTATATTTTCGCAGACGATATTGCACACCCTGCACCACTGTCTTTTGGCTCATTTGTGCAAAACCTTTGCTAAACCGTAAAAGCTTCATTTTAACCACCAATGCAACGATGCAAGTATTTACCTTATCTCCACATGCTTGCGAAGGGTGATGTCGATATATTTATAAGCTGCTAGTTCGGTCTCCCGAGGCAAACACAACTAACACTGCATAATAGAGCATGAATATGGCCAGGGTTCACTTCATTTCCTTCGAAGTTCAACTTCAGCAGAATACGACGGGGTTTGGTTTTCAGCTGGGTCTGCACCATTAACGCCTGTCTTGTCCGTCTGCATCTTTCTTGTGATTTTAGCGCCAGTTTCTTCTTCTGCCCATTATTTGCTGCAGTTGTTTCCACGGAGCGATTTTTTTACTCAGTAACGAATGAGTTTTAAAATGTAGCAGTACAATACCTCACACAAAATATACTTAAGTAAAAGTAAAATTACAGATTAAAATATTACTTAAAAAGTACAAGTACACAAAAGCTACTCAATTACAGTAACGCGAGTAAATGTAATTCGTTACTTTCCACCTCTGCCTGAAGGATAGATCAGTGCTAGCAGTCTTCAGTTCTGTCAAAATAAAACTGAAGCGCATAAAAGCCATTTTCTTGCGGTTATTACAGTTATTGGTGATTGTATATGAAGTGTACAATGTAAATGGATACAAATATGCAATAAATCATGAACTATTCACTTGTGCATAGGGTTGGATACCGACGGAATTGCATCTGTACTACCAAGTACTGATTCACATTAAATCATTAGGTACCAAATTTTGGTACCTAAGAACGCTTTTGAGTGCATACGAGAGAGAGAGACCCTGTGACATGATGTCACCCCTACAACTCTTTAAAACACAACACACAGGGCAAACCGGCGTGCTTACATTTCTAGGGTCATGTGGTTTCCGCGAAAACATGGACAGGATGGCGGAGTCCATTCATAAAAACAGAATTTACTCTAAAGCGTGGAATGCCACGGAACTCGTCAAGTTTTGGATGAATAAAAGAAGGTCTGTCACTTGATTCAAATCGCGATATGAACTAGTGTATTTGAATATTAAAATGCAAAAAGACGGTTTAAATATGAATCCTGCATGTTTTGTTAGCCTTGGTTTGCATGAATTTGTTTACTACACAAATACTGAAGCACACGAGAACTCGCGTGATTTTCGGCCTCTGCATGTCACGACATGAACAAATGAACTTACAGGCTGTGAGAGTCACTTCATGAGAATTTTACCGTTTTATTTGAGAAAACTAGCATCATATACTGTAAACACACAGAAACTTCACGGCAACCTGTCAAAATAAAAGTGCGGTTTAACATGTAACAGAACTATATTACTCTTGTACATTGTAATATAAGTCTTTGTATATCCCATTTACTGTCAAATTTAAATTAATAAAATTATAAAAAATAATTACTACAACCACATTAACCACTTAATTGTAGAAAAGATGCAATTATTATTAAAACGTTTTTAAAGGAACATTCAAAATAAAACAAGAATTTATGGAAGAAAAAAAATAGTAGGGCCCTATTGTTCAAAATGTTGATATTGAGAGATTTGGACTTATTTTTTCACTGAAATAAAGGTTTTTGTTATGACACAGAGAGTAAAGTACAGAAAAAAGGTAACGTTGGGTACCGGTACCGAATTTCAGGTACCAATACCAGTACCGTACCGGTTCAAATGTGAACGGTACCCAACCCAACTTGTGCATGTCATTCTAAACCATTTCGTTTTAATTTAACTTTTTAATATGTTTTGATATCCAATTAAATCTGTTAACTTTGAAGATCGCTTGGAAATAACCTTTTATTATTTAATTTTAGCCATTGCTTTTAGCTAATAGATTTTCACCTACAATCAGCAAAAAACAAAAATGGTTGCAACTTTCTCCAATCAATGTGATGTCTGTCAGTCTCTCTTCCTGATTCCGCCTCTAATTCTCTCTCCTCTTTGGATGTTGACCTAGAGGGGAATTAGCCTAATTATCTAAAACAAGGGTTTCGTGGTTTGTGTGAAGAAATTAACAAAAAATACCAACAAATATAGCTCTAGTTCTGTGAGAAAAGGTTGCATGTGTGCGCACAACAGTTTTTGAAACATTATCTCAGTTTCATATGCATGTTATTTATAAGCCTTTGGGAACTCAAATAACGCATGTGTAAATAAAGCCTTCCTGCTCTGAGCTAAACATGCAATGAGATTCAGAGATGCTACTAAAGATGCAGGCTAAAACTCTCCACAATCCAATAACACAGCGATAAACGCCCCTGTGCTGCTCACCTACCTTCTTTCAATCAATTCAGTGGTGGTTAACATGTATCAGATCAAATCAAACAGATGCAGAGTAGAAGGTCCTTATAACAACATTCCTCATTGGAGTGGATTCTCTTGGCCATGGCAGTGACCAATGAAATCATCGAACACTGAAAAACTGACAAATCATTATCCTTGTGCTCAGAACTGATCCAAAACTTTTCCTAAAAGACACCTGCTGCAAATGCTCATAGATATCTAGGGTCTTTCTGGACTTTTCCGACACTTAAATGACTTATCCAATAGGAAAACAGAGATGAACATGTTAATCACAGAGACGTTTATTCACTATAACGACACTATTTTTTAGAGCATTTAGAAATCGTTTTTAAATGTTTATGATTTAGTAGATGTAAAGCTGATTTCTATAATGCTTGCACAGTTCCACACAATAGATGTTTTTCAGACTAGTTATGCACTAAATTCTGGCAACCAAAAATATTCAGCCAGAAGAAATTGACAAATGTCAAAAGTTTTTTAAACAAATATTCAGCCTCCTTCACTGACCAGTTCATGAGCCATTAATAAACATGCGTATTTGTACAGTAAGAAATTAAAAGTAGTATGTAAACAAAGATTATTTCAGGTCTAATACACCACCCTTTTCAATCCAATCGTAACTCCATTCTGATCAATCTCAATCACATTGAGTGAGGTGTTTACATTAAGGCTTATCAATCTGACAGCCATAAATCCGATTTATAACAGATTGTTTGTGTGCATGAGAATGTAGCTAATGACATTTATTAGCGTTTCTACAATTGCATGTGTCTATTTAGTGCACCATGTGGATAAGCTACAACAGGTAAACGTGTTAGCTGTGTGGATGCAATTTACAGTGCATATTGTGTACTTTCTTGACTGAAATACCAAGAGAAAATACCAAAGAACCGTTTCACCAACTCAATTATTCAACATAAATGTAACTACCGAAACTTAATTTTTGTGGATAAATGATCAATTTAATTCCATTTGCAATATTTCCATGAAACATTTATTTAGTTGTAACATTATCTGAAACACTACCTTAACCCTGCAGCTAAATCTCCTCATTTTTTTGTCCAAAAAGCTGTCCTTCTTAAGACTAATTGTAATGACAAGCATGAGCTTTCGTGGAAAATGAGAGTAATAACAACAGGTTGATTCAGACAACTTGGCAAAAGCAGGAGGAAAAAATGAACTTAACATGTAACTTAAAGCATGAAAGCAGACAACCCCAGGGCCTAGACAAACACATGAATAAGTGAAAACGACATACCAATGCATGAGGCCTAATGTGAGAATGTATGTGCAGGAATGACTGATTATCATAAACAAATAGAAATGAGGGCAGATATATCAGTTTGAGACCAGACAGACCTTGGCAACTCCGACTCCTGTGAAACGGGCCTCCAGAAGCTCCTGCCTGCGAGGGTCCAAGCTGTGCAATTCCTCCATCATGGCTGCGAGAGAGAGGAAGAGAGTGTGCATGACATTATGTAGCCATAGTGATGCTGACAGACTGATGGGACAGTAATGTGTGTGACATGTTGAGTCATGTGTCCCCATTACATGTTTTCCAGAGCATTCGGAGATTCATGACTCAGCCTCCCTACCACCAGTCATTAACTCACTCCCACCTGAAGCCATATCCTATAGATAACCTGAGAGAAAAACACCATGATCATGCAAGATCTTCACAGATCAATTCATGCCAAACCACATGCAACACGTGACCTGCGCTGCATTTAACAAAGAAACATTGACTTTTAATCAATCAGACTTGTTTTTGACCAGAAAACAACTGCAATCAGTGCAAAATAACACACTATGGTTAATAAGATCTGAGATAGTGGCTGAGGAGAAAAACAACAACATACATGCACAATGTTACCTGAACAACTCTTCATTAACATTAATTGTATGCGATTGATTGAAATAACGGATAACTTACAGAAAATCGGATGAAACAACGTTTTAAAGGACGAAAGGTTCGCAAAGGATCAAAACAAAAGAAACTGCATCTAAATACCATCTCAGAATCTTTTTACCCCTGGGTTTTTCTTCTATTGTCTGTCGTTTCTACACTGCCCTGCTAAATATTCTGCTAACGTTTGCCTCCTTTAACTGCCACATTTGTCTTTATACCTGTTTTATCGGGGTCTTTTCTCCCTCCTGTCGTTTTATATGATGTCTTTTCTTCGACCGTTCTCCTCCTGTGGTCTCTCGTCTCGCCCTTCCCGTCTCAGACCGACATCTCAGCGCTAGGCCTCAGGCGAATCCCCGACCCTCGCCTGCGCTCGGTGCCTGCTGTGTCGCTAGGGGACGCCCGCTCCGCGTCCTACCATAGTCCGAGGACTGCGAAACTTCCGAGGCCTTGATCTCCCGAACCCACCTTTCTCCGCTGGCCTTTTGCGATATCTATTTTCTACAAGATCTGAGACATGTGGTACCTCGCAGCAGATCCACACCTAACGATGTCCTATCCAAAATGACGCGATTTGCTTCGAAGTTAGTTAACTTCTGTCTTGTTTTGAGATATTTAGTTTCTCTCGTTTTTCTTCGCAGCTCTGGGTCAGCACCGAACCGGGATCAAGTCCTGGAATGATAAATCAGCTCTTTAAATTTCGTTCCACCCTAAAATCTCCTTTTACAAAGATTAGTTTATATAGATGAAACAATTAAGATGTTCCCCAATCATATTTCTAAATCAGAATAGATGGAAAGGTTATCAAAATAATTTTTTCAATGTAAACAATAAAACTGAACTATATTTTCTCGTGAGAGAGAGAGAATTTTTGAATTTCAACCACGCCCATTTACACTAACAAACACTTATCAATGAAAGGACAAGTCAATTAAATATTCTTCTGTGTTCTTACACAACAAAACAAAAACAAAATGAACACTACATCTTTATTAAATAAAATATTGCCAACTATACTGTGGACAAGTTTTTTTTGCAGTCAAATATTATGAAATAAAGCCTATAAAACCTGAAAGGTGTCCTGTATTATTGTGATTACCTGGATTATTGCTATATTACCTCTATTGGTACCACATATCAAAGCATGCGCAAAATGTAAATAAAGATACAATGAAAATGTATTTACTACAATAAAGCGTGAGTCAATTTTAATAAAATAGTCTGATGACAAAAAAAAAATTTGAAGTTCACATTTGATTTATTCGTTTACATTTATCCAGTTTGCAGTGATCCCTTCTGAAAAGTACTTAGTGATCCCAAAATGAACAATAATAATTCATTAAAAAGCCATATATTAGCTTGGTAGCTGATAAAGGAGAAAACAGATAAAAGATTATAGTCTGAGACAGGCTTTGTTTTCATCAGTACTCATGGGTTTATAATTGAGACAAGAGCATCTAAAAACATCCATGGAGTGATTCTCCATTGAAAGTTTCAAGTCCTCAGGGTGCATTTGGGACAAAGCTCTCCATTCTGGTTTAACGTTTTCCCAAGTAGAGAACTGCATAAGGAGTATCAACTCTATTACAGGTCAGAAAATTCTTATTAAAAGCATCTTCAATCACATCTTATAAACAGTTTTCCCAGATGGTGTTGTGACCTGAGACCCAAATCACAATATTCTTATGGTTCAGCCCAGATGTTCTCGATCCCTCCAAATAAGTCTTCATTCTAAATCAGGAAAAAATCCTTGCGATACTTGGGGCACTTAGACCTTCAGTATATCGTCAGCTGCTTTCCTCGGTTCACCTAGAAGAGCTGACTTCCACTTTTCTGCAATTTGGCCAGCACTGGAGAACAGATCATGCAGCTCATCTGGAGGAAAAAGTCAAAATTCAGACAAGAAGCCATGGCATCCTTTTACTGTAGTATTATTTAAAAATTAGCATTGTTCACATAATAAGCGCGTCATTCAAAGTGCATTCATCAAATATTTTAATACGCCAAATATTCATTGACAGCAAGTCAGATTTAAGCATTTACCTTTTAATAATATGAATGTTCATGCTCATTTTAAAATAGAAATCTCCTAGCCTTATGAGCAGTTGATAATCGACAGCACTGCCTGATTAAGAAAAGAACAAGCAATTAGCTTATGTTAAATTAATATGTTTCAGCATCATACTTTACAGGCTTTTTCATGGCAGATAGAGATTAAACATTAAACCAAATGCAAACAATACAATTACTACAAACATTTCAATACATTTAAAGCTGCAGTCCGTAAATTTTGCTCTTTGTCACCATCTAATGTTTGAAAACCTGGAATTGCACAGCTCCAGTGGATGCATCTAATGTTTGCGATTATCGAATATTACTGTCAGTCACTGCACTAGTTTGTTCTGTACTGATGAATCACAAATTAGTCTACAAATCTAGGAATATCTAGCCCCCAAATAAGAATTGTCACAGGCGGGCTTGCCATCTGAGGGGTAACAAGTGTGCCATGGTTTAGGGGTGAACTGAGGAATTTTTTTTACATTAAATCGTTCTACAAATGTTTAGGGGTGATTAGATGGGTGTGTTTAAGGATCACTGGTGGACAAAGGTTTAGGGTGAAGATGGGCTTGGATTTACAGGATCAGGGGTGGAGATGGGTAGGTTTAGGGGTGAAGATGGGTGTGTTTAAGGATCAGGGGTGGAGACGTGTATGTTTAGGGGTGAAGATGGATGTGTTTAAGGATCAGGGGTGGAGACGGGTATGTTTAGGGGTGAAGATGGATGTGTTTAAGGATCAGGGGTGGAGACGGGTAGGTTTAGGGGTGAAGATGGGTGTGTTAAGGATCAGGGGTGGAGACGGGTAGGTTTAGGGGTGAAGATGGGTGTGTTTAAGGATCAGGTGGTGGAGACGGGTAGGTTTAGGGGTGAAGATGGGTGTGTTTAAGGATCAGGGGTGGAGACGGGTAGGTTTAGGGATGAAGATGGGTGTGTTTAAGGATCAGGCGGTGGAGACGGGTAGGTTTAGGGGTGAAGATGGGTGTGTTTAAGGATCAGGGGTGGAGACGGTAGGTTTAGGGGTGAAGATGGGTGTGTTTAAGGATCAGGGGTGGAGAGGGTAGGTTTAGGGGTGAAGATGGGTGTGTTTAAGGATCAGGGGTGGAGACGGGTAGGTTTAGGGGTGAAGATGGGTGTGTTTAAGGATCAGGGGTGGAGACGGGTAGGTTTAGGGGTGAAGATGGGTGTGTTTAAGGATCAGGGGTGGAGACGGGTAGGTTTAGGGGTGAAGATGGGTGTGTTTAGGGGTGAAGATGGGTGTGTTTAAGGATCAGGGGTGGAGACGGGTAGGTTTAGGGGTGAAGATGGGTGTGTTTAAGGATCAGGGGGTGGAGACGGGTAGGTTTAGGGGTGAAGATGGGTGTGTTTAAGGATCAGGGGTGGAGACGGGTAGGTTTAGGGGTGAAGATGGGTGTGTTTAAGGATCAGGGGTGGAGACGGGTAGGTTTAGGGGTGAAGATGGGTGTGTTTAAGGATCAGGGGTGGAGACGGTAGGTTTAGGGGTGAAGATGGGTGTGTTTAAGGATCAGGGGTGGAGACGGGTAGGTTTAGGGGTGAAGATGTGTTTAAGGATCAGGGGTGGAGACGGTAGGTTTAGGGGTGAAGATGGGTGTGTTTAAGGATCAGGGGTGGAGACGGGTAGGTTTAGGGGTGAAGATGGGTGTGTTTAAGGATCAGGGGTGGAGACGGGGTAGGTTTAGGGGTGAAGATGGGTGTGTTTAAGGATCAGGGGTGGAGACGGTAGGTTTAGGGGTGAAGATGGGTGTGTTTAAGGATCAGGGGGTGGAGACGGGTAGGTTTAGGGGTGAAGATGGGTGTGTTTAAGGATCAGGGGGTGGAGACGGGTAGGTTTAGGGGTGAAGATGGGTGTGTTTAAGGATCAGGGGGTGGAGACGGGTAAGTAGGTATACTTTAAGGTGGGAGGAGTTGGATCTGGATCCAACCTCGCCTTGCAACTTGTGCTCTGCAGTGAGGACCATCTCATTAAATCTAACGATCAGTTAGCTCATATCACATCAAACCATGCAAATTATTATTATTATACTTTATTCTCAAATTATTATTGTTAAAACATCAGCATAGCGTGACAATGAGTATAGTGTGTATATTTCAATTTCTGTTAAGTCTAATATCTAATCGTCATACCATTCTAATTTCATATTAATGCATTTTTTAACCCAAAAAGCAAACTATGCTTCCTCGAACTGGTTTTCTTTAAAATACAAATCTTGAGTAATCCCAGGCTATCTGTAATCATAACCATATTTAAAACTGGAATATAATTTAATTCACATGTGTTTCATAAACACAATCCTTTCTGGATCACAATCCGCCATCAGAATGATAAGTTTAATTATTTCAGCTGCTGTGAGAAAAGGCTATAAACGTTCATCCACCTGCAGGATCCTCACGTGCGATAGCCTTGTAGCTGGGACGACTTCTTTATGTTAACAGACGTGACCTAATGATGCAGTGCCATGCTCAAATCTCCCACGAACACCTACCCATGTACTCAAATTAGAAAACATTATTATAAGCTAACCATTGTGAATCGGGCTAAAGTAAGGCGATAGTTTTGAACACTGGCTGGTTATGTACTTTCTCAAATATTGATTTAGGATAATGTTTAACCAAAAAAAGTTATGGACTGCAGTTTTAAATGTAAATTGTTCCCCACTGTACTTTAGGACAGTCAAATGATTAATCGTGAGTAATCACATCCAAAATAAAAGTGTGCACATAAAATATGTGTGTGCCGTGTATATTGATTATGTATATATGAACACACACATGCATGTATATACTAAGGATGGACATTTTTGGCAATTTCTCATTTCGAACACATTCTAATAAAATAAAGGGACATGATTATCTCCTTGTTAGCTGTACCTGTTACAGTACATAAGATTTCACTTACCACATAAACAGAGTAAAGAGAGATGAGGATGATGGCGAATGATTTACAGATCCTGAGCAGCACTGACAAGCGTCTGATCTTGTCAAATGTGTGGTAAGTACTGGTGCTCCATAATATAAACAGAGTTTGTGCATCTGAACACAACTCTTGAACCTGAAACTATAACACGATCGACTGATCATTCAAAAGCAGTTTCAATGCCTCGCGTATTAATAACGGCTCCCTGATGCCCGTGTTTTATATACAGTATATTTACCCGACGATATAACTGCGAGAGAAAGTATTTAAATATATATTTTTCTCCATGTGTTTCCTTGATGCTGATGAGTGGCACTGAAACAGCCAATCAGAGCAGAGCTCAACATTAAGCAGCATTGTGAAACAGCCAATCAGAGCAGAGCTCAACATTAAGCAGCACTGTGAAACAGCCAATCAGAGCAGAGCTCAACATTAAGCAGCACTGTGAAACAGCCAATCAGAGCAGAGCTCAACATTAAGCAGCACTGTGAAACAGCCAATCAGAGCAGAGCTCAACATTTAGCAGCATTGTGAAACAGCCAATCAGAGCAGAGCTCAACATTAAGCAGCACTGTGAAACAGCCAATCAGAGCAGAGCTCAACATTAAGCAGCACTGTGAAACAGCCAATCAGATCAGAGCTCATTAATATTCATGACCCTGCCAAATAAGCCAATAACAGACCGTTTCATTCTAGGGAGAAATCGTAGGGTTGTAAATGGACATGTAAAATGGTTTCTGGAGATGTTTTGCCCTTACCTAAGCCACATACCTTCTATGTAGATATCAGAGAACAATTTAAAATACTGTATCAATGCATTCTATGGCACCTTTAAATAAGTATAAATATATATTTAAAATATATAGACGTAAGCAGTTTATTTTGGATGTGATTTCTTGCGATTAATCGTTTAACAGCCCTAAAGTACTTGTGATAATTGTTAAAGTTTCTCTGGGTCCATCCTTCAAAGTTTGCCGTGATAAAAATCACTGTATTATGATCTTAAAACTGCGATACTTACATTTTGGTCTACAAACAGACACTTTTACTTTTCAAACACAATGCAAGACAACCAACTGCAATCCAGACATGACCTACAGATTGAAGACAGACTTTTCACATGTATCATCTACCTTTTTTGAAACGAAGCTGTGCCATGTCATAGCGGCCATAGTCTCTCAATAACAACACTCCTCCAGGTTTCAGCAGTCGTGCTAATCTATTAATACAGTTCTGCATCCTGAAAGAGACGGATTAACAAGTTCATAGATTGTAAGTAATCAACATCAAGAGAGCAGATGATAATATGCAAGGCATAATGCAGATTACTCTGTTATTTTGTGAATACATTACCCTACTTTTACATGGTTACATATTGAATAAACTGACATTAAATAGTAGCTTGAGTTAAACATTTTCAAGAAGAAAGATTGACATGAGAGACTGTTCAAAAATCTGAAAATCTATTTAAACTGCAACAATAATTAACAATAAAGATTAAAATGAATTTAAAAATGTAATTAAATTGAAATTAAATTAAACTGAAAAATGTAAATTGTTCTAATTATTTGATAATAAAGTCCACATTACAGATATAATGATAAAAACAATATCGTTGTAATCACTTTCATAACACTTTTCTTTTCCAGTTGAATAACAATAAAAACACCGACAGCCAATCAGCATCCACCTTTAAAGAGCTCAAGCATTTAAAGTGTTACATGACAAACCTGCAGGTCGTGCTTATAATAACCAGACGTTATAATGTGCTGTGAGGAGACTAATATCTTTATTATTACAGTTATATGTGTAAATGGGCCTTAATGGTGACCAAGCAAAAATAACTGAACAGAATAACAAATTATGATTATGATCAAGATTACATAACGCCTACCTATGGGTGTGTGATATTGACAAAAATTATATCTCAATATTTTCTAGGATTTTATCGATTATGATAATAAGATGTAATTTTGCTGAGTGTGTTATTGTGCTGGCATCTTAAGGACTGCCGTGGACCGCTGACTCAAAGTTTTTGATATTCCTTCATAATCTTTGTGGTGGTCAGTTCATACTGATAGAAATTCATCTTTTCTAATAAGTTTAAACTGATTTTTTGTAAATTTTATGGGAATTTTTACCTATAAAGGCATTTTTTCTAAAAGTGTCCATTATCTTTTGAGTCAAATTCTTACATTTAATCAGTGAATTAGAATAATAAGACTTTTGGGCTGTTACCAAACAAATTAAATCAGTATCAACAAAATGATGAAGCTTAGGAAAAATTAGGAAACACAGAAGCTGCATCTGAAGTGGCATTTAGATGTGTTTACACACGGTTTAATGCAGGACATGAATGCTTTTAACCTGCAATTATATATCCATAAAAAATGTTTTGATGTATTGAACATAAAACGTTGAATACTGATATTTGAAATCATTTGAAAGTGATAAATGTGTGAAATAAATAGACTTTAGTTTAGATGACAACTACTTGATTCTCTTATCCCATTACAGTATTTTTCACAAATAAAGAAATGTTTAAAAATACATATAAATAAAAAAAGAATAAGTAAACACTGAAAACCAACAGGCCTCTTAGTAATCTGGGATGTTTGTGTGCATTGAGAAATGTATTATTATTTAAAAAAAATGAAATAATGTCAAGGTGACACTCATTTTGCATTCAGTTCACATGCACCGACCATCACGCAGACAACACACACTCATGCAGGATACAAACACACACTTCACAAGATCTCACAGCTAGATTCAACGAAGTCTGCAAGCTTTGAGAAATTAAATGGTTATTAGACATTCAAGGATCTGTTTGAATGAATGAGTATTTGTTGGATGCTGATGGTTAACGAGAAAGTATTATGTTTGCTTTATTATTAATAATGATATAAAATCAATCGTTACAATACTTTTCGTATACCTTTTAATTAAATGCTAATATTTAAAAAGTGTGAATATTTCGGTCAACCACTGCTTCTGGTGTTTGCGTTGTAATAAAAATACATTAAAAAATATGTCAGTTTATCTTTTTGAGTGTTTTTTTGCCATTTTATTTAAGATTATATTAGTATAACTTAATTTAATCATTTTAAGACTTACTGGGAAAGTTCTTTTAATTAAGAAGCACTCTTTTAAAGGTTACGTGCTTGATTTTATTCGTCACTGCTCATTAACACTCACTTCTGAGGATGCAGGGCGGACAGCACAAATATGAGGACAACGACGTCCAGACTGTGGTCTGGTAATGGATACTCTGCAGACGCATCACTCATATCATGGACGAACGCATGACAGCGTGACGGGTCATATTCAGGATTTGACTGCAAAAAACACGCATAAAGATCAGCTATAAAATGCAGAACACAGATTTCTTAATTAAAAAATATAATGAAGCTTCCTGTCACTTACTTTGACAAGGTCAACAGCCGTGCTGGAGAAATCACAACAGTAAATAAAGAGTCCTGGGTCACTGTAAAGCAAAATAAAAGAGGTTATTTCACCTAAGTGAGTGGCAAACACTGTGGACAGGTCTGGTTGGTTTATATCTGGACTCACTTGTTGGTTTTTAAGATAGGAAAGACTGTATTGCCTACTCCACAGCCCACCTAAAGACCCCCAAAACACACACACACACACACACACGCACACACACGAGAGAATATGAGCATATTCAGAGGCTGGGGATTGCTACTGACAAGGCTTTCATTTTCATCAAGGGTTTCCATAACAGGAATACTTGACCCAAAAGTTAAAACCATCATCCTTTACGTACTCTTTTTCCATATAATTAAAGTGAACGGTGAGTACAGCTGCCACTGGTCACTATTCACTTTCAGTGTATTTCATGTTCTTCAAAAATATCTCCTTTTGTGGTCGATGCCAGAATGAAAAAGAGGAGAGTAAATAATATGACAGGATTTTTGGGTGAACAATCCTTTTAAATGTTTCTACCGTATTTAAAAACAAAAGCAATCACCTCCAGGATGCGATAGGATGCAGCGGCTCCGGGACATCCAGTCGAGGGAACATCTTCACCATCTAACAGATTCTGCTCAGCGTCTCGTGGAGGCTTTCGTTGAGGAGCCAGCTCAGGAAACTCTGTAAACAGCCAGTGCCGATCCTTGAAGAAGCGGTTCTCGTGAATAGTGTAGAAATCGTTCCAGTACTCATTGGCCTTGTTATCGAACTCTTCTGACGGAGATACAATCAAAGAGAATATTTAGCACCCCCACAAAAGGATGAATTTAAACCTGTACTAAAACAAAAATACATCTAAACAGATAGTCAAAAAACTAAGCACATTCAATTAAAATGAATAGCTTAAATATACAAAATAAAGACAATTTAAATTATTAATAGTACATAAATACTAATAACCTAACACTAGATGCAGTTTCATCAGGAACAACTGTCTATTTATAGCTTAATTTAATTGTATGTACACATCATTCAGTTTTGACTATAAAGCAAACGTAGGAAGTCGATGGATGAACCTTGTTTTTCCGCTGGGAGAGGCTGACTGTTTTCCTGCACCTTTTTCTGTGCAGCCTCCTCCTGTTCTGCTGACCACTCCACATTATCCCTACAGGTGTTACACGACCACAGATATCATTTAACAATTACACGTCGATTAACTACAGCAGCACAGCACTGTTATATATCACACACAGAAGCGACAGATCTATATATATATCTGCACTCTGACACAAGCACTTTAATTAAATCACTCAATATTATCATTTTAAACGCCACAAGATTTTTTAATTTTCCATTCGTTTGTTATCACCGTGATTCAACTAATAATATTGTTATTAGAGGTGAACATTTAAGACATATTATAACTCACATTGAACATAAATTCATAGCTAATTAAATATTTCATTGAACATACACAGGATAATGTATATTCCCGAAATGTCATTATTATTTTTCAATAAAAAAACTAAACATATCAATCAAAATCAAACTCGTAATTTTCAGGCAGGTTGTTATTTCTGTAACGTTACTACACACGCATTTCCTCCTCTGGTGTTAAGAGAAAGACTCTAAGACAAACCTAATAGCTCCTTGGTGAATTTAGCTTGGAAACACATTATATAAGGCTTTAAAACCCTGCCGTAATGTCCAGACAAAGCGAGTGGCGAGCTGACAGCATGCATCGGTCAGAAGTGTATCAGGAGAGAGTGAATGAGGCAGATAATAACACACCACGCGTTGTGCTGAAACACCTGCCGCGGGTCTGTGAGGAAGCGAGTGCCGAACTGCGGTCGTTTCTGGGCCTCGGCGGCACTCTCTGTGGCTCCACCAGCGGTTCCTGGCATGTCTTCAGCGGAGGGAGGTCCAGCAGCGGCAGCAGGAGCCGCCATGATCAGTCACGCGAACCGGAAGCACATGCTGTTCAGTGTCAGGCTCTCCGCCCGGTTCAGGAAGTATCGCCCCCTATCGGCCACTCTCAGACAGTCTCACTCCGCTGCGACAGGGGTTTTATTACTTTATTTACACACAGGAGAACAAAAACATGGCATAAAACATAAGCATCATATTCATATGAAAATGAAGTAAAATTTTAATATTCTATGATATAATATAATGGATAACTTACGACACTCACAAAACTTATAGCATTTAAAATACAGAATCATACATTAACTAATTATTTATAAGTTAATATATGATAATATGAAATAATAAACATTATTATTTAGTATTAATAGTAATGTTATTTTTCATTCATCACAATACCACAATTAAGTTGAGTTATGGGGTAAATCATTTTTTGTTGTTTCATTTTTGGGTTCAGTGATGGCATTAGCATCTAACAACTGGCTTCTGGTAACTTATTAATATATTTCAGATGTTACTTTATTTTTTGTACTCTAATCAACATTTTTCAAACAAAGCATGTTTTCTTTGGAAATTAGTTTTAACTGGCTTCCATTTCACAGATTCATTTAATTTAACATAAATATACATTGCACACACACTCATTGGACACTTTATTAGGTACACCTTGCTAGTAACATGTTGGACAACCTTTTGCCTTCAGAACTGCTTTAATTCTTCGTGGCATAGATTCAACAAGGAGTTGGAAACATTCCTCAGAGATTTTGGTCCATATTGACATGATAGCATCACGCAGTTGCTGCAGATTTGTCGGCTGCACATCCATGATGTGAATCTCCCGTTCCACCACATCCCAAAGGTGCTCTATTGATTGAGATCTGGTGACTGTGGAGGCCATTTGAGTAAAGTGAACTCATTGTCATGTTCAAGAAACCAGTCTGAGATGATTTGAGCTTTGTGACATGGTGCATTATCCTGCTGGAAGTAGCCATCAGAAGATGGGTAACCTGTAGTCCTAAAGGGATGGACATGGTCAGCAACAATACTCAGGTAGACTGTGGAGTTTAAACGATGCTCAATTGGTGCTAAGGGGCCCAAAGTGTGCCAAGAAAATATCCCCCACACATTACACCACCACCACCAGCCTGAACCGTTGAGACAAGGCAGGATGATCCATGCTTTCATGTTCTTTACACTAAATTCTGACCCTACCATCTGAATGTCGCAGCAGAAATGGAGGCTCATCAGACCAGGCAACGTTTTTCCAGTCTTCTATTGTCCAATTTTGGTGAGCCTGTGTGAATTGTAGTCTCCGTTTCTTGTTCTTAGCTGACAGGAGCGGCACCCGGTGTGGTCTTCTGCTGCTGTAGTCCATCTGCTTCAGGGTTCGACGTGTTGTGTGTTCAGAGATGGTCTTCTGCATACCTTGGTTGTAACGAGTGGTTATTTGAGTTACTGTTGTCTTTCTATCATCTCTAACCAGTCTGCCCATTCTCCTCTGACCTCTGACATCAACAAGGCATTTTCATCCACACAACTGCCGCTCACTGGATATTTTCTCTTTTTCAGACCATTCTCTGTAAACCCTAGAGATGGTTGTGTGTGAAAATCTCAAGTAGATCAGCAGTTTTTGAAATACTCAGATCAGTCCGTCTGACACCAACAACCATTCCACGTTCACAGTCACTTAAATCCCCTTTCTTCCCCGTTCTGATGCTCGGTTTGAACTTCAGCAAGTCGTCTTCACCACATCTAGATGCCTAAATGCATTGAGTTGCTGCCATGTGATTAGCTGATGAGCCATTTGTGTTACCAAGCAATTGAACAGGTGTATGTAATAAAGTGGTCGGGGAGTGTATATATATATATAATTTCATATAAAATGTGGTGATGTTTACATTTCATGTTGGGTATCTTTTTATTTTCCATTCTGCATGATCAAACTATAACTAAGGAAAGTTTTACCAGAATGTATTTCTGAAAGTTTGGTAGGCCTATACACTTTTATACACCAATATGACAATTTAGACAATCAAATGCTATTAATTCACAGAAAATGAACATCAAGATATCAAGTGCTGCTACCATCTGTTGGGGTTTCCTATGGCATCACTCACACACGCACATGCACACGCACACGCACATTCACAGTCACACACACACACACACACACACACACACACACACACACACACACACACACACACACACACACACACACACACACACACACACACACATATATATACCCAACAGAGCTATTAATACATTTTAAGACAGCACCACAGCACCAGAGAGCCTCCTGCTGTCATGGAAACAACAGTTCCAGAACAGTTCAGCGAAACTCCAGAAGCAAGTGCATGTTTTGTATCTATGGCAACAAAAGTTTCAGAGGAAGCTGCAGTGTTTATGCAACAATGTGTCAAAATAAGCCTGCAAGCAATAAAAAGTGTTACATTCTTTTTTTTTTGACACTTCATGTATTACAAGGCGGTCATTCTTCATATTCATGCCAAGTCGAAGAGCGTTCCAATTAGAACAATCTTTTCTAAAAAATCTTTGCTCTATGGGCTTTGACACTTTATGCTTTAATGAACCGACTTTCGATTGCTAGAGACATGGAATGCAGTTAATACGATCGTTATCTGTGCCTGACTGGGATACGACAGTCCCCACTTCTCCTCTTCAAACTTAGCATATTCCCAGCAGTCATGAACAGTTTCCACATGAGTGAAAGCAGCCCCAGCAACAGTCATAGAGAGACCACCATGACATCAGGACACTTAGGACAAAACAATAGACCAGCAATGACAGTTTGGGGTGTATACAGCAGTTCACAAGAGAGTCATATATGACAATGAGGGATTATGAGCAGAGTGTCGCTAAATAATATCTGACAACTTCATGCCACATCACTGATCTCTCTCACACCCACTTCCTTCCTCTCATCTGATTCTTTTACAGTGTAGAGAAAGGATAGTCACTAAAAACATTTAGGGTATTATTGACTTCCTCTTTATTAGAAAGTTCATTTGTATAGTGATGAGTGACTTTTATGTTCTGAAATGTGTCTGTTTTTTGTTTTGATTAGTTTTCTGTTCTCAACTTGCTTAAATGCATTAAACTTTGACAGCCTAAAAAGTAAAGCCCTGTATGATTATTGCACCAAAAATAAATAAATACATACTTGCTCATCAATGGATCCTCTGTAATGAATGGGTGCCGTCAGAATGAGAGTCCAATCAGCTGATAAAAACATCACAATAGTCCAGAAGTAATCCACACGACTCAGTCCATCAATTAATGTGCAACGAAAAGTAGCATGTTTGTAAGAAACAAATTCATCGTTAAGGATTTAATTTTCAACTATGGTCAAAATTTGAATCCATAATCCATAACAATGCTTCCTCCAGTGAAAATGTCCATCTACATTTGTACTCTCACATCAAAATCCAGACATTGTTTAGAACGGTTCAGGACTGTTTTCGCCTCTAAACAGTGCTTGATCTGTGCATGTTTCTCTCCTGATTCAGACGACACAACTTTTTCACTGGAGAAATCAATGTTTGAGAGGACTCATATTTTATTTGTTCGAGTATTTGTTTCTTATAAACATGCACCCTGTTGAAAAAGCAGCATATGGTGGTTAGATATGTTTTGAAGCATGGTAGCTGGTTTGAGCCTGGTTATGAGCTGGTCCTGAGCAGGAGCAAGTTGCTTAGGACCAGCACATGACCAGCTTAAACAGCTCAAACAAGCTGCCGTGCTTCAAAACATGCCTAACCATGCTGTTCTTTTTCAACAGAGCAGCTTTTTTCCTCCACTAGACATTGACTGGTGCACTGGAGTCTTTTGGGTTATTATGTTTTTATGTGATGTTTTGAACTCTCGTTCTGATGGCATCCGTTCACTGCAGAGGATTCATTGGTGTTTTGACATCCAGTTATGACCAGACTCTCACAGATGAACAGCTGGGAGCTGATTAACTCCCTGTAATTAGGAGCGGCTGGTTTGAGTTGCACAAGATGTAATTTGTGTCTTAGTTTTGAAATGCTTTTTCTCACCACCTGTTTGTACGAGTCACAGATAAAGTGTGTGCTATTGTTGCCTCATGCGTGGATACTCCCATCTAGAAGATCTGCGGCAAACCCCAAAGAGACACGAATTATCAAAGAGTAGTTTAAATGTAAACATCATTATTATTTAAGCTTTATGGCTGTTATAATGGCTGTTACATCCATGCAGAGAATGCAGATATTTTGTAATAGCACTACCGAACTAGGCTAGAAACATATGTAACATCTAAGTCAGAGGTAAATGCTTATATATAATTTGATCTATTAACACGATTGCATTATGTGACCAAGACACACCCAAAACAAGACATTTATGACTCAGCTTCAGTACTTCCTTCACACTTACCTAACAGAGGCATGGAGAAACACATCTAACTTCCTCCTGAAGCCTTCAGCATATGTCAGATCTGTGAAGCATGATGTGCATTTGCTAGTCAGAGGCAGATGGGCTGAAGATCTGAAATTAATACCTTGACGTCTGAAGCAAGCCACCACAGCAGTGTCTTACACAAGCATATTTCCTGCGAGTCACTTACAGGTGTGTTTGTTTGTGTTTATCACCTCCTGAAAGGACCAGGCACAGGTCAGATTGATCGACAGACAATCTTCACAGTCACTCAATCTTCTGGCAAGTGCAAAAGTTAGACCGATAAAGAAACTGGAAGTAGAATCTGTCCCTATTTCTACAAAGAGATATCTGATGAGTTGCATGCAGTCCAGAATTTCACATAGCTGTTTCTTTATGACTCAAAGAAATGGGATTTATTGGAAAATTGTCATTGGGAAAGGTAATATCTGATTTGTAGGAATTGATTTAGTGGTATGTCCATCCACTTGTTTTTTCATGTCGCAGACAGAGAACAGGAAATCGCAAAACAGTCCTATTCTTTAAAAGTGTTATGTTGTTGTTGTTTTGGCCACACCCCTTATGATAATTTCAAAGTATTTCAACACAACACACTGCACACAGGTCACCAAGTTAGAGCTTTAATCAGGATCAAACATAGAAATCATTCTTTAAAGAAGACACTTTCACTCAGAAAATTACTGTAGAGTTGTAAACATTAGATTTATTTCAAGGTTTCATTAAAGGTGACCATCAATAGTGCCACCAAATGGAATAGCAATAATAATTACTGTTTTCAGAAGGGTTTCCCTAAAACAATCCACAGTGAGGGATATGATAATTTTGTCTCTGTATATTAGCGGATAAAATAAAGAATTGTAACACTGGAAAAAGTTACACACATCACCTTAAATAAAATGATATCACAAGAATGCAAGTTTAAACTACTTTAAGATACAGCAAGTGAACACCAGCAGTGCTAAGAAATGTACAGTAAGAACAGAACAATTTCACAGTCACACGCTTCATAATGAATTAAAAATATTTTATGTGTAACACATATAAAAGAGCATTTACTGTTGTTGTTAAATAGTTCTATCATCAGGAAAATCAAAATGCAAAAATAACAGTGCTATAAGAGGAAAAATGTACTTATTAAAAATGAGTTGTTAAAATGGTAACTGAAGTCTCATTAAACATGTTTACACTGTAACTATAACTGTCACTCCTATTAATCCTGCTCTGCATTTCTCATCTTATAAGATTAAAGAATATTCTTATTATTACAATATTTACATTAGAAC
>CM050415.1:34406948-34491948 GCA_027564155.1 Gymnocypris eckloni scoliostomus | reverse complement strand
AACCTCACCTGAACACATTTGTCCTTTGGAACGGAGGCAGCTGAAGTCATCACATTCACAGTATGGGCCCCAAACCTTCCCAAAATCACTGGAGCGACAGGCACACTGGCCGCACACACAGTCTCCGCGCCCACTACAAACCGGCGCTGCTGGGTTGGGGCTGCATCTGTCTTGTTGGGTGGGATTATATTCACCATCGGAGCATTCACAGTGAGAGCCCAGTCGGCCCAGGTCACACAGGCACACGCCGCACTCCAGGGTACCGTTCCCATGGTGACAGGACGGACTGGCGGGCTCGGAGGACCGCTGACAGTTACACTCACAAGCAAAGTCCACAGTCACCTGGAGGGTGTCTTTAAAGCCCATTGGCTTCACAATGAAGGTCCGGCTCTTCTCTTTGGGGCAGCCATGAAGTTTTGCCTCAATGCTAAATGAAACCTATGGAAGAGTAATGTAAGGGAAAGATAAAAAAGGTCATGGGTTCGATTCCCAGAGAATACATGATGTATAGATGTATAGATGGAATGCAATGTACAGTGAAGGCCAAAATTACTAGAACACTTGGCATATTAAAGAGGTTTCAGTTGTTTTTGTTGAATTGGCCATTAGAATATCCATAAAACGAACTATTGCCGGAACTAACTGCAACAGAAGGAATCTGCTGGATCATTGAACATGATGGACTGGCCTCCTCAAATTTGGGGTGAGTTGGAAAATAAACTGGACAGACCTTTTGTACATTCAAAGGAAAGCCTTTGGCTTGAGTTGCAGAAGGCATGGGATCACATTAGTGTTGATGTTCTCAGGAAGTATATTGACACTATTCCAGAGAGATGTGCTGCTGTAATTGCTGCAAGAGGTGGACATACCAAATGTGACCCTGGACCACAAAACCAGTCTTAAGTCGCTGGGGTATATTTGTAACAATAGCTAAAAATACATCGTATGGGTCAAAATTATAGATTTTTATTTTATGCCAAAAATCATTAGGACATTAAGTCAAGATCATGTTCCATGAAGATATTTTGTAAATTTCCTACTGTAAATATATAAAAACTAAATTTTTGATTAGTAGTATGCATTGCTAAGAACTTAATTTGGACAACTTTAAAGGCCATTTTCTCAATATTATGATTTTTTTGCACCCTCAGATTCCAGATTTACAAATAGTTCTGTCTCGACCAAATATTGTCCTATCATAACAAACCATACATCAATGGAAAGCTTATTTACTCTAAAAGCTGACACTTAAGACTGTTTTTGTGGTCCAGGGTCACAAATATTAAAGTTAAAAGTGAATAAAACAGTACAACTCATTTCATCTGATATTTGTTGTTCTCAAAGCAACCATCTGCATGTTTCATGAACATTATGAAATGAAATCATGTTTTAGAGGCAAAAAAGATCAATGTTTTCAGATCTGTCAGGTGTTCTAACAATTTTTGCCACCTCTGTACGTAGCTTTGAATAAAAGCATCTTTCAAATGTAAATGTATTCCTGTAAAACAAGCTACTCTTCAGCATAATGTTAACCACAAAATCTTCAACACAAACTCTTTTAAATATCCAGCATAACATAAAAGGTCTTTGCCTTGGCTAAAAACAAAATGCAGAAAAATGACACTTGTCCAATGCAAAGCATGCAATGAACTAAAATCCAGAGCAAGAAAAATTATTAGTGCAACGAAACAATAACAAGTTTTACATATCTAAGTAAACTGAACACAATAAAATTGTGATAAAATGTTCAGCAATTGAGTAGCCGTAGCTTATTTTATTTGAGTAAACTGAACAATAAGCAAAAATACATGTTTCTAGTGTATGCACCAGGTGCTGACCATATCTCCAATTTTGAGTCCAGCGCAGGACTTGACGCCAGCAATGACCTCTCCACCCAGACATGTTGCATTAATGAACAGAGATAACTCATCCGGCACACCCAGCAGCTCCAGCTCAACCTTAGACCTGATCTTCTACACAAACAAAAGGAGCAGAGATCAAAGGTCAGCCTCTCGGAATTCTCTCTTTATTTGAGTTTAAGCCCTACTTGACTGAAATGGCAAAATATCTCAAAAAAGCAAACACAGTCCTCCTAACCAACAAGTTCTCACAACTCAGAGGCTGTATTAATTCCTGGCAAAGAGACTTACAGGCATATGCATCCAGAATGAGTTGCACAACATTTCCAGAGTCTCTAGAGAGCATTCCGACCGCAGAGCCAGGAATCAGCTCGCTGTAGTTCTGAGAGAAGACAGGAAACATGACAACACCCCATAAACATATATGAATGTCTGCATGTTACAGACAGAGACATGCTGTATGTGTTTGACAAAAATATAGAAACTCACACGATATAGCGGCACCATAGTACTGGTTACCGCAAAGATGAGGTTGATGTTATTCTCAGATAGTTTGTCCGTGATCATACCAAGAGAAGGATAGTCCTACAAATACACATTCAAAATCAACGTATTGCCAAATTAGCCACAGAGAGAGAGAGAGAGAGAGAGAGAGAGAGAGAGAGAGAGAGAGAGAGAGAGAGAGAGGAGAGAGAGAGAGAGAGAGAGAGAGAGAGAGAGAGAGAGAGAGAGAGAGAGAGAGAGAGAGAGAGAGAGAGAGAGAGAGAGAGAGAGAGAGAGAGAGAGAGAGAGAGAGAGAGAGAGAGAGAGAGAGAGAGAGAGAGAGAGAGAGAGAGAGAGAGAAGAGAGAGAGAGAGAGAGAGAGAGAGAGAGAGAGAGAGAGAGAGAGAGAGAGAGAGAGAGAGAGAGAGAGAGAGAGAGAGAGAGAGAGAGAGAGAGAGAGAGGGAGAGAGAGAGAGAGAGAGAGAGAGAGAGAGAGAGAGGAGAGAGAGAGAGAGAGAGAGAGAGAGAGAGAGATGGCTAATTTTTTTTATGTTTTAAAAGAATGCTCACCAATGCTGCATTTATGATTAAAAAATACAGTAAAACATTATTTTGTGAAATATTATTGCAACCTAAGATAATACATTTCTAGTTTAATATATAAAAAAAAAAAATGTATTCCTGTGATGGTAAATCTGTCACATTATCCGTCAGAAATAATTATAATATGTTCATTTGCTTCTCCAGAAACATTTCCTATTATTAGCTATGTTGAAAACAACAGTGCTGCTTAAGAGAGAGAGAGATTTGCCCAAGTTATGTTTGGCTGACCAGTATAGTGGACTTGTCATATTCATTGTTGTGGTTGACATGACACTCTCCATCATGGGGCTGGACTATTCCAGCCAGCCTGGCATCCAAAGCCAAATGACTTCTGTCATCGCTGGTGAAGATCAGCAAATGAGATGCATCAGGCCTCCATCCAATTTTGTCCTGGAAGAAAGAGAAAAGAGGTCATACACAAGGGTAAAGAGAACCAACCCAAAAGGTAAATGTTCCCTCAGGAATATCTTAATATCTTATGTCATATGACTTTTTCCCCAATAAATAATGTACATATAGCTCAAAATTCAATTTGTGACTATTAACAGAACAGCTTTACTCTGATTGTTTGTGGGTTTCTCTTTGTGCATTTTGTGTCACCTTGCACACTACTGCCTGCATGATCGCATCAAACCCCCCCTCAGGGGCATCTCTGTTTCTGGACACTTTCTGCTTCTTCACTTCCTCTGTGAAGCGCTCTACCTGCTCCGTCAGAGACAGTACGTTACGATAGCTGAACAGTGGTGGGCAGGTTTCAGAAGACCTACAGCAGTCAGAGCACAGCAGGGAGAACAGAAAGCACTAAATGTAGTCACTCACTCTGTTCATCGTGTGCTTTTCTGATGTGAAATGAATTAGGGCTTACTTATAACAAGGATTCTGGATGACTTGTTCAGGGTAAATGTACATGTAAGGTGAGAGCGGTTTGTCTACAAAAGCTCCAAATCCCATGCGCAGATTACTGGTGACTTCCCGTAAAGCACTGGCCAGACCATTGCTCAGTGTGTAAAGATTCTGCAGGTCGTCCTTCATGGTATTGGTCATGTCCATCAGGTAGTACAGGTCCACTGGGTAATCAGCTACTTGCTTCACAGAGACAGTGAATTTCTTTGAATCGGCTTGAAGAGAAATGGGACAGATGAAAGGGTTAGAGCTTTCTAAATTTGAAGACAAAACTCAGCTTTTGGCAGAAATGAGCATGGATTTCTTTGAGAACAAGATCTCTCAGAGAGACATTAAAGCCCTTTTACTAGCTCAAGCAACGCTTGCTTAACAGTTACATTTCAGGTTTAAAACGTCATGACTTTTCCTACTCGTATGTGTTCACAAACAGTTCATAAGCAGACATTGACATTTGAAACAAGTAATAACATGCTGCAAAAAAAATTTAACATTTGAAGAGATCAAATATTATCACATGTTATATATTAAAGAAACAAAAAAGAAAAGTATTTTTCACTAAACTGTGCAATGAGAAACATGCATTTGGATTGCACTGGTAAATATAGTGAAATATAATAACGGTCTGTTTTGTTGCAATAGCATACCTGGCCTGAGGGTCAGGTGGATTTTTTGTGGTTGGATCTGAGTGATATCATCTGAACCCCTGCCTTGTCGCTCAAGGGTATGCCCTCAGTATCCTCATGCTGCTTACTGGAAACTCAATAAACTTCACGCCACAACCAGACTGAATGAGACGGTCTCTGAGATCACAACGGGACGAACTCGAGCCTCCCTTTCCAAAGATCTGACAGATACATTGATAACAATCAGAGGGAAGCATTTCAAGCAGCCATTATTTAGTCTGTGCAGGAGTGTTTAGTCATTTATGTGGATGGGGTTTTGTTTTGTACCTCCTGAGAGCACCAGGCACAGGTCGGATGTATCGACAAACACTCTTTACAGCTACTCACTCCTCTGGAAGTGCAAATGTTAGAGCCTAGAAACAAGACCATCGTTAAATTCAATAAATATAGTGGTTTCTTTCTACTCTAGACATTTCGGTCCTACTTTAACTATGACGTACTTACATCAAAAAAATTAATATAATGTACTTATTGTGATCATATTGTATTGCAAAGCACTCCTGTTGCTATTGAGGTGGGATATACGGGTATGGTTAGACACAGGTTTGGTGGTATGGGTAAGAAAGTTTAAGGGATAGGTCAACAGATTTTGCTAAATATAAGTACAATGTAAAAACATGCATGTATGCGATAAGTGCATTGTATCAAAATATGAATTTAAATGTAAGTACACAGTAGTCAAGTACACCTACATTTCTTTAAGGTTCAATTTTACAGCCTCTCAAGTGTGTTGAAACAAGCTACAGACTAATCAAATTCAGCAAATAACGAAACAATTTGCGACATTAGCACACACACACATTCTCATTTTTGAGTCATATACTAAACAAACAATAACACAAGGCAAACTTACCCGCAGCTATGGAAACTAGAAGTAAAACTGGCACCCAAACTTCTATCAAATTCAGCGCCATTTTAATAGATCCAAACTACTGCGTGCCCCTCTGTTTTCACTCTGACTCTGTGCAAACTGAGAGTGGAAAGACCGTTCCCAGGCATGTAAGGACAGATGACCAATGTGTTCAGCACTTCAGCAAACGCAATCTGTTTCATCAAGACACCGCAGGCAAGTTCAGACTCAACCAATGAACACCGCTTTGGGCCATACATTTGACATGTACATGCAGATAAAGGTATTCAATAATTCAACTTCTGCCTTACAGAGAATCATCCGAACAAATCATCCTTTTTAACAAATGATGGCCATTATTTAGGCCATATAGTTTATTTTTCCCTGTGTATTCCATTAGTTTGTTTTATTTATTCAACATTTATTGAGCTTATATTTATATTAAAGTTGAACCAGGTGTTTGGTACCATCTAGTGGTCATATTAATGCAAAATAATTTCAAACATTCATCTCCATTACGTATATGCATGCATACTGCAGCAATGTTTTGCATTTTACTCCTGTATGAGATGAAAATTTGACTGAAAATCAAGTCCTTGCGTAATTTTAGCTCATAACTTGTCCAATAAAACAGTAAATGGAAGCATATAAAGAATAACAAAACAGTGTAGTATGGTCATGTATAATAAAATATGTAAAAGAGCCGTATTACTGTGTTTAAAAATAAAGCCGCAATGCAAAAATCTAATTCACACATCAAAAATGACAACAATATATGTAAGAGAGAAAATAGTCCAAAAAATAAAGACTAAATTAATTCAGATGTTTTCACTTTGTGCAATAATTCATGTCCGCATGTTCCTGAATTTTTTATTTGGCCAATTATTTTATAAAAGCATCCAGCGCTGCACTGCAAAGCTGATTCACTGCTTGTACAAATTAATATTTTATGAAGCAGGTTAGCTCTGGTAATCTCTCTACTTATCTCCATTTGTACAGTCCATTAAAAGAAGTGGAGATGGAGGAAAGGATAAGAGGGCAGTAAAAATCACATCTCAGCGCTGAGCAGGAGACAGGAGTCTGAGACATACTCAGACGTCCTCTACAGAAATATAATGCTACATGCCTTCCTCACATTCCCTTCCCGTTTCCCATCCTTCACCTTTCCTTGTTAAACAGTTGTAGATATTGCTTTAGATGAACAATGTGTCACGTCGTCGTGTCAATCGTTATGTGGCCCTCATCTGTATCTGTGTGTGTATTAAGCCAAATGAATAAGAGAGCAGTTAAGACTAATGGTAACATTTTTGTTTTAGAGTCTCTTAAATGCTAATTAGCATGCATATTAATAGAATATTAGCCATTTATTAGTAGTAATTAAGCACATATTAATGCCTTATTCTACATGAGCATATTCTACATCCCTAAATCCTACCCAATACACTTACTAATAACTATTAATAAGCAGCAAATTAGGAGTTTATTGAGGGAAAAGTTGTAGTTAATAGTTAATAAGTGTTCTCCATTCTAAAGTGTTACCAGGCTAATCTTTAAAAAGGAAATGAGTAAAATGATCACTACACAAAAATGTGATTATATTTATATGGTGACTTTAGTTTGACTTGTTTAAAGGCGTTAAGAAACAGCAAGTCTTAGATGCTGAGATGCATTTTGAATGCAGCATGATTGTTATTGTTTTAAATAAGTTATGATCAAAGAATATTGTTTCTCATCAAAGCCGAGTCAAAAGGAATAATTAGGCACCACATATGATTACTTTTGACTCTGTCTAAACATAGCCCTTCTCTGGACGTTGAAGTTGCATCCTTCACATCTTTTGCTGTAATTGAATGTATAAAATACTTACATTTTGTATGTTTTTGTAATGCAAACATATTCATCGGTTACTCATAACTATGCTTCTACCTCAGGAATATGGAATGAAAAGGAAAGTTTTATGAAATCCTAAAAATATATTTTTTATTCCCTCTGACTTCTTAAATTTTTCATGCTACTTTTTTAAATCATAGTTTTTTAATGCCCAACTGTTCAATTCATAATTATAAATGAAGAGAAAAAATGATTCCCACAGATAACAGTGCATCAGTGAAAAACTAAAACGTACTGAAGATGACGCATGTAGATGCAAATATGCAAGATACGCATTTAACCATAATAGGCAATGTCATACATATATTACAGAGGCCTATGCAACCTTTTTATTGACTGTTTTAAAATGTGCCAGAATTGCCAACTATTTCTGTTCTGAACTGATTGTCTGACCTTTAAAGATAAACAGACGCAATGCAATGTTTTAACAATTTTATTCAAAGCATGCTGCACAACTTCAAGTTTGCAAGTCAATACAGTTTACAAAATACTCCATGCAGCATTGAGGTCTTTACTAGAGAGTGCGTGACACACCGAGCACGCGCATGCAGAGGGAGAGACGTCAGCCGGTGTTTGAAAACGTGCAAGAGCCCCACCAGATGAACATCCCCCTTCAAACTGGAAGAAAAAGACAGTTTGACATCTTTAAATTCAAAACACCTGCAATTCAATGTGCAAAGGTCACCGTTCACAAAACAGCATGCTTCTGGAAGTGATTGTCTAGTACAAACCAGGGTGCTGGGTTTGAGGAAATCCGAGTATCTTGAATAATAAGGATTGAACCCCTCATCCACCAAAAGAGAGTCAAATCAAAAGACTGCAGGGTCTTAGTAAATCTACTTTTTCATGCAGGCATGTATAGGTCTCAACAGGTTTTTCAGTAGGCTAATAATAAAAGGAAGTCACTGTGACAACGTCGCTCACGCGCTTTCCACTGTGACCAATTTTGTGCGCGAGTCCGTCGAAAAAGCATAAGTTGTTGTTTTGCTACACTAACCATAGTTTAACCATGGTGTTTGTATTAAAACAGTGGTTATACAAATGGTAATCAATATACGCCAAAAAAACACATTGTTACTACACTTTAACTACAATAAAACCATGGTTCATTTCGTATAGTAATTTGTAAGGTAGCGTATAATAAACATAATGCAATAAATACATACTTAGATTTTTTTTTCAGAGGTAAAAACGTGTAAACACTTCACTGTAAAAAATCACAAGCAAAAATGACCTCAAATACAAAAAGCTACGTAAACATGATTAAATACATTCTCGTTTCGTAAAGGTGCAGCTGTATATGCCATCTTTGCTTCAGTCCATCCACACCGCGTTTTCTTTCCAGAAGGGACTGAACATGTAAGTTGCATATCTCCGTGCCACGGCTCCCAGTCTCTCGGACCTGCAGCCGGTGACAGGCTAACTCAGTCCGATCATCACCGCCTCCACTTCGTTGGATGGTCTCCGGTCCTTGACCAGGAAGTTGATCATACTTTCGGACTTGATCATGAGGTTGCAACCGAGAAAGAAGATCCCGAACATCACCGTGAGCGAAAGAATGCAGAGCACCGCGATCTGCACCACGCGCGTAACGAACAGCTTGCGCTCGTCCTGAGCGAGAACTAAAGACCCGCCGCCGTCGCTCGCGGTCACCTCGCTCCCGTTCCCCGTGCAGCAATCAACTAGTGTCCCCGCGAGTTCTTGACTGCGGTTGAGCCAAACGCCGTGCGTAAACAGCGTGTGGTTAAAAAACGTCCCGTTCATCCTGAGCGGAGACGCGGAGACGCGGAGCACTGGAGCTGACGACAGTCGAGCCGCTTGTGGCATCAACTCACTTTCTGCAACTGCCTGTTGAGTCAAGTTTCATGAGGAGGGAAACTAATAAAAGTACTTCCTGAAATCATTTGTGATGTTCATACCATCAGTCTACACGCAGCCTGGATAAAGAGTGCTTGATTCTGTTGCGTTCTCAGTCTGTACGAGCACGATCAGCGCTCAAGGCACTTCCCAAGCAAATGCAGCTCAGCTGAGATCTGCGCGCAGGTTTCGTGTACGCGCCTGGTCCGCGTGAAGGAGGTGGGGGCGCGCGCCATCAGCCTGCATGTCGCCAGGGAGACCGTCCTCTGTCAGCAGAGCTCGAGAGGAGGATGTTCTCATCAATGGGATTTGATCCAGTGGTCAAAAATGTCGACCCAAACCACCAGAAGCTCACGCCTTGAGATGGACGCGACTCTGGGATGTAGTGAAGTGCTTTTGGAAGACTTTCAAACTCATCTTGACCTATTCAGACTGTTTTTCGCTTTTTGTAGCATTTCTGAAGTGAAGCCAAGTGCGAAAAACTTTGGAACTGAAGCATGGCATACATTTGAAATAAAATTAGCTAAATATGAAAATTAATGCATTATTAAAATCACAAGTTATGTTTGTTAACATTAGTTAATGCACTATGAATTGACATGAATAAGCAATGAACAACTGTATTTTCAATAACTAACATTAACAAAGATTAATAAATAGTGTAATAAATGCATTGTTCATGTTAGTTAATACATTAACTAATGTTAACAAATGACAACTTATTGTAAAGTGTTACCAAAGGAACAGTTTATTAAAGCTTTAGACAAAATATTTTAAAATCCATTTTCTAAACTGCATAGTTTTTCGGTGAGTATATAGTATTAATGTATCCAGCTTTCATGGCTCATATAGCATGAGTTTATCATACTCCAGAAGGAAAGAAAACATATTCGGAGGCCCACGTTAAGCAAACTTATGCAATTTGATGATATAGATAAAATTCTGATATTTATAACAGTATAGCAGGCTACTTACATAAAATGTATGAAAATATCAGATTTCAATCTATATCTCCCAATAATATGTCTTAAGATTATATTTGAATGCTTACTTTTATGAATAAAGCTCTGTAGTTTATATTGTGGGGGGCAATGCAAATAATAGAGATTTTGACTCTCATATTTTAACATGATTTTAAAATCAGTAAAAATTTCACAGCAAAAACACGTGTACCACAGCACACTTTTTTGTTAAAAAGCATAAAATCGATCAGATGATAGAAGGCATGTAGATTATATACAAGTTTTCAGCGGTTTTGATCGCGGTGATAATTTAGATTCATGTAGTAAATGTGATACAGTATGATTAAAGTACTCATAAAGCTATCAAAATAATACTAATAATACAGCGGTTATAATAGCATAACAAGTCAATATCATACTTGAGTTAAATGTCTTATACAAGACACACACTTAGTTTTAAATTATTTTCATTGTGATAGATGGTGGGTCTCAATTTATGCAAAAGCGGTACGCTCTTAAAAGTAAAGGTTCTTCACAGTGATGTCATAGAAGAACCATTTTTGGTTCCACAAAGAATCATTCAGTCAAAGGTTCTTTAAAGAATCATCTCTTTCTTATCTTTTTATAATCTGAAGAACCTTCTTTCCCCACAAAGAACCTTTTGTGAAACAGAAAGATTCTTCAGATGATAAAGTTCTTTATGGAACCATTCAGACAAAAAGGTGCTTCACAGTGATGCCATAGATTAGAAGAACCATGTTTGGTTCCACAAAGAATCATTCAGTCAAAGGTTCTTTAAAGAATCATCTCTCATCTCACAAATATCCTTTTATGAAACAGAAAGATTCTTCAGATGATAAAGTTCTTTATGGAACCATTCAGACAAAAGGGTTCTTCTGTGGCATCGTGAAGCACCTTATGTTTAAGAGTGTGTGCTGTCTGTCACTGTAAGAATATTTTGTTATGTCACCTAAAATAGCTTCATATAACATCTATATTAGCTGGTTTAATCAAAATATAATGAAATATTGCAGAATATATTTACTTAATACTTAATATTTATTTCATATTACAACCCGAATTCTGGAAATGTTGGGACGTTTTTTAAATGTGAATGAAATGAAAACTAAAATAATTTCAAATCACATGAGCCACAATAGAACATAGAGAACATAACAAATGTTGAAACTGAGAAATGTTACGATTCAAAAGCTTTACACCATCAAAAGCTATTTTGAACTCAAATCAAACCAGAAATGTATATTAGCTTTGCACTGTACATCTTAAAGGGACAGTTCACTCAAAACTAAATTATTTACCCATCCTTATGTCATTCAAAATCTGTATGACTTTCTTTTTCTGCAGAAAACAAAATAAGATATTTTGAAGAATGCTTCAGTATTATTTTGACCATACAGTGAATACAAGTGAGGTCCAACACAGCACTGCACAACACTGATGGACTTTTACTGGGTTATCAAGTTATTCTTTTTTTGTGATTGCATTTAGATTAGAAATAAAGCATGGAAAGTCAAAATAAATACATATATATGTGGTTATTTGAACATAATTAGCATCTGAGAAGATCAATCTGACATCTGGTTTCTCAAGATATTCCAAATATCACAAAAATTATGAAACAAACATTGATTTACACAGAGCACAGTATTCTCCAGTGAAACTGTGACAATAAAAAAGTGAGGACAGCGCATGAGATGCTGCCAGGCGAGTTTGTTGAGAGTGCGCGGGCAGCGTGTGTGTGTGTGTGTGTGTGTGTGTGTGTGTGTGTGTGTGTGTGTGTGTGTGGTGGCTGGCAAATGTCACACTGCCAGAGAAAACCGTGGGAGAGAAGAGACGGGGATAAATTAAGAAACGAAGAAAGTGTCGATAAAACCAAAGCAAACTTTTCTGTAAAAGTCTAACAATTCAACACACGCTATTGATTCTTCACCTCCTTTGCCAAAAAGAGAGAAAAAGCTGATTTTAATGAATTGAGGCACTGAAATATAATAACAGGATTATAGGATTATTCTTCTCTCAGGCAAATGTCTGTTTTCTACCTGTCAGGAATCCTGCTGTAAAAATAATCATTTGCTGGTTTGACAAAAGTGTTTAATTAATTTGCACAAAGGTCACTTACAGACAGACTTTAATCCCCAAACCCTTCAGCACCATGATGTGCTCAAATTAGATGATTGTTTAGAATGCAATTAGCCTATAAATAAGACTGCAGTGCCGTGTTTTCTGTGTGCTCGTCATCATTTATTGCATGGGTTAATATGAAAGAAGATTAAGAGTGTAAATCTACATGCTGCATCTCTCCCACACGGTTTCACTGGACTTCACACGTTACTAACTTCCTTTGTGCTTTCTCTTGCAGTTCACGAGGCACAAGTATTCCATCATCCTGAGACACGCAGGCTAATGTAACACTGCTATGAGTCCTGAAATACATATTTAGATAGCGATGGATCTTCACACTCCATAGCAACAGGCAACCTTTATGCATAGTGCCAGATGGCTGGTTATTTCGGATGGAAAAACAGACATTGGAAAGGAATGAGACGCACGGATAGAGACAGAGAGGGTTGCAGGGTGAACGGTCAGAAGAGTGGGGAGACGTTTCCACTTAACTGAGGGAATTGGCAGCCTAGCAACAAAATTTAAGCAAAGATGTCCCCTAGCAACCAAGTAGGCTTCACTCCCTTTTCCGACGTCTCATTCGCTTGCACACAGAAAGCCATGAAGTTTAGCAATGCAACAAGACACAAAGAATCGCACATGCACACATATGCAGTTAAACAGGACGCACTGTTCTCAATTAGTTTTTAGTATAATTATAGCAGCTGATTCTGAAGAACACAACTGTTTGTTGTGTTTGGGGGCTCAAACCTCCTCTCGCTGAGCTCTTCCAGCGAGTACATTAGCAGTCTAGCACTAACCAGAGGACCAGGTCTCGCAGCAGGGTGCTGTGTGCGCTCACATCGCTTTCGGACTTTATTTGAGTTTGTGTGAAAGACTTGGCATCGCTGGCTTCATTTATAATAATAAACACACTCTCAGAGCAAGTAGAATTCGATTCTCGTCCATTATCAGCAGGCGTTCAGCTGTGCAAGTGTGTCACCCATGCAGCTAAATAAATACAACG
This sequence comes from Gymnocypris eckloni scoliostomus, assembly GCA_027564155.1. Lineage (NCBI taxonomy): Eukaryota > Metazoa > Chordata > Actinopteri > Cypriniformes > Cyprinidae > Gymnocypris > Gymnocypris eckloni. The sequence goes on along the minus strand of CM050415.1, from coordinate 34,478,710 downwards.
TGCACTGTGTCTTGGATAAATATTTTAGAGATGTATTTTAAATGTTGCATATTTAAATTTGTCAAATATATTTCATTTAAAACTTAAAATGTTAATATATGGGTTACTATATAAACTTTATATATTTAATGTGTTTTATATGAATAAAATATACTTCAAAAACCTTAAAATGTATTTTGGGTAAATGCTTTATACACACATTATATTATATTATATTATATTATATTATATTATATTATATGGTATTAATGTGCTTCAGGAATCAAGATGTTTTTGGGTGAATGCTTTATATACACACAAGTCTTTAAAGAAATACACACACATACATTCATTCATATATATATGGTATTATATATGATGATGATGATGACGTGTGTGTGTGTGTGTGTGTGTGTGTGTGTGTGTGTGTGTGTGTGTTATATACACACTATTCCTTATAGAACATATATTATGTGTATATGTACACACACAAACAAGTTTTATAGAATATGAACAAAATATTTTAAATAGAAAGACTAGTATTCCTTATTATTTGAGCTATTTTATAAATGCATGCATTATTTAGTCTAGTTTAGGAATGCAGCAGTGAGCAGATAATGATGCTTTAATTAAGACAGACTCACTCTGTGAGGAGACCTTTTACTGCAGAGTTCAGACTTGCTCTGCACAAGCGCACACACACTAACACCAGCCCTCTACCTTCTGCATTCATTCCTCCTGCTTCTTTCTCCTATCAGCCCTCTTCTGGGAGAACACATCGCACACACTCGCTTCATGTGGTCAAAGATCAGTTTCTCCTTCAGAGCTCAATCTAAACACACATTATGTGTTATTAGCCCGTGCTGACCCCCGGATCGGGTCTGGAGCTCCGGCGATCTATTAGGCATTTCTTTCCAAACACAGAGTGCATGAATGAAAGTGGAGTCACAGGTGAGTAATGGAGATTATTGAGGAAGTATTGTCAGGAGAACTGAAACGCAAACATCTGTGCGCACACAATGGCGCAGATCAAGCCTGTGTACTGTGGCTTACCCCTCTACCTCTCTCTTAAACCATTCCCCTATCCCAGCACACTAGGCAGTAACTAAGCAACAGGCCAGAGAGGGGGAGAGAAAAAATAGAGAGACACAGAAGGGATGGGGCGACAAAGTGACTGGGTCCAGTGGTATCTGCGGTTTCTTTGGCATTGATCTTATCAGGGCCCACCGGTCTACCTTTTTTCTTTTCTTATTTCTCCCAACCTCTATCCTTCATCAGAGAACTATTGAGATCTCATGATAGGGGCTGTTCTGTCTGATACAGGTACGTGTCTCAGCCAGAAAAAGCTTGAATGGTTACGTTATAATACAGTAGGAGAGACTGGTGTAGTTGTCACACTACATTTACATTTATGCATTTAGCAGACGCTTTTATTCAAAGCGACTTACAGTGCATTCAGGTTACACATGTTTTATCAGTACATGTGTTTCCTGGGAATTGAACCCACAACCTTTTGTGCTGCTAACGCAATGCTCTACCACTGAGCCACAGGAACAGTATTTAGTGAATACTACTGTTCAACATTTGGGGTCGATAAGATAAGGTAAGATTATTTGATGTTTTGAAAGAAGTCTCTTATGCTCACCAATGCTGCATTTATCTGATCAAAAATACTGTAAAACACTAATATGGTAATATTGTGTTTTCTATTTTAATACTTTTTAAATTGTACTTTATTCCTGTGATGAAAAGCTGATTTTTCAGCATCATTACTCCAGTCTTCAGTGTCACATGATCCTTCAGAAATCACTCTAATATGACGACATGCTGCTGAAGAAACATGTATTATTAATATACATTATTAACTTGATATTGAACGTGTGGAAACCATGATACAGTTTTTAACTGAACTGAAAGTTCAAAAGAACAGCATTTATATAAAATAGAAATCTTTTGTAAGGTTGGAAATATCTTTATGATCACATTTGATCAATTGAATGCATCCTTGCTGGAAAAAAGTTTTAATTTCTTTCAAACAAAAAAAATAAACACTGATCTCTAACTTTTCAATAGTGACACTTTCACTGACATGTACCTTAAGGTCTTGGCTGCAAAAAGTTATTGAACATTTCTACTAAAATAAAAAGTTTTTTAAATTTATAATATATCTATCTAAAAATAAAGTAAAATGTATATATAAATGTGTACAGTTAACATGGGTCCCTCTCCTTTGCAATGTCTCTTTATTCATGCTGTTTTGCAGCAATAACGTAAACCGTTATGTAAAAGAGAGAATAATTTGATCAGAGTATATTAATTCGCATGATCTGAGAGGATGATTGGAGATGGCTTTGGTGTCTTGCCCTACAGACACTCTGAAAACCCTTCCAACCTCCATTAATGAAACCAAATTGACTCTGTATGTAAGACATCTAATTCAATTCCAAGCACTGAGTCATTCTGTTTCTTCAGCATCAAAGCGTTTGACCAGCAAGTTGCATTTGATATAATAACCAAACTCTACTTTCTAGATGAGTATTATTCAACGCATCAAGCCACTATCCTCCAGCTACAACAATTGTATGTAAAAAGAGCTGCAATTTTTTACAAGTGATTTGTAAGACACTCGTTCTCTTGTATAGATTGGAAAATGCCAGGGCCCTTTAACTGAAAAAAGCATGCAAGAATTAAAAAGCAACCAAACAGGGTACTGAAGAGGGTTTTACTCCTCTAATTTGAGCGCTCAAAGAATCAGGACTATTGGGTTCCTTGAAGATAGTTAGACTTAGACAAGCCAAATGCTCTTCATCAGTTCATCATTGCTGCTACGTAACCCTGGATATGCTTCACCTCAAGAATCCACAGTATTTGAGCCGTATTGTGTCCGTGATCCAGCAGAACAACATAACATATAATAAAGCTTCTGTAAGGGAACTGTAGGCATATACAAGACATAAAGGTCACTTTTAGTCCATCCAAGACTGAACCTCTTAAAACCAGTCACAGACAGTGACTCCATCATTTGAGTACTCTGGATACTCTCTGTCAAAGTCTCTCTAAGCAGACAATGGAAGACAGTGAGCTTAAAAAATGAACTAATTCGTGAGAAGCACCAGTTCTCGAGGGCAATTTAAACTGGTTTTCTCCTTCACTGGGACCTGATGTCCTAGGAAGCAAAAGTGAAGAAGAAAATATGGAGGCCAACATCAGTTCAGCAGAACTAAATGTGAGACAATGAGCCAAAAAGCATCAGCAGATTTACAGTAGCTTGCCAACTTGGAACACGATGCTCAAACGGAGATGAAAGGACGTGAAATAGAGTCATGTTTGAATTAAGTGCTTGTTATTCCTAATAAATCAATCAAGATTGACCGAGTCTGCTTAAGAAAAAGCATGCATTTTCAGTTCTGAAAGAAAAGAGAACATAGACATCAATGTCAGCCACAACTGAAAGCTTCAACAAGCATGTGTTTGTGTGAAAACGGCAATAACGGCAGTCTGTAGTGGATGAAATTGATATTATGATAGGGGGATTATGTGTGTGTAATTTTTATATTTATGCATGCAAAGTGTGTGGGTTGTCTCAGTTTGAAGGCACACAAGTGACATCATTACTTTTCAAAATAGTAACTGCAAATTAACTCAATATGAACTCAATAAGCCAAAGCCACCATATCAGCACGCATGCATGCACGCACACACACACACACACACACACACACACACACACACACACGTGTCATCACCACCTAAAGCCTGCAATCTCAGGTTAGGGTTACCATAGCAACCAAAAGAGATAATGGCCATATAGTTGGGCACACGCCGCAGGGAGTGTGTGTGTAAGAGAGAGATGTCTGTGTCAAAAAGTCACTGACACTAAGTGGATGATGGCTAGCCATCTTCTATTATAATACATAAACCTACTTAGACCTCAGCACTGATCTGAGCAGCGAGCGAGTGTATTTCTTTTACAGATATTGATAGGGAAAGAGCGATGACATCCATATAATAAGTTCATTTAAAGCTTTATAAACAAGACTGCTAATAACATTTAATGTTTAATGCCACATCCCTCACTGTTACTGACTTGCATTGATCTATCAGGGCTGTCCAAACTGGGTCCTGGAGGGCCGGTGTCCTGCAGAGTTTAGATCCAACACACCTGCTGGGAAGTTTCTAGTATGAGAGCTTGATTAGCTGCTTCAGGTGTGTCTGATGGGGTTGAGCTAAACTCTGCAGGACACCGGCCCTCCAGGACCGAGTTTGGACAGCCCTGACTATCAAAACACACGTCAGTGTTGAGTTAAACAGACTGACACTGAATACTAACATAGTCTTATAGTGATTAAAGTTGCCATCAGTCTCTAAGACGAGATCCTGCTGGGACGCCTGGCACTTACTAAATGATGTCTTAATATCAATAAATCATTGATACATTTGTGCGAGGAGGAAGAGGTACCTTAAGGCAATAGATCTCAACTGGTGGGTCGTGATCCAAAAATGAGGCACAGTCTGTTCAGACAGGGTCATAGTCAACCGACAAACTGCAAAAAAAGGACATGCATGCACCAAAACTATTTTATTAAAATCATTTTAGATAAGATGAAAATCATAAACTTAAAAATCTTAGAAATTAACATGTTAGAAATGTTGCCTTGGCAGCTAACTTAAATAAGATAAAGCACTAAATATTATCACATTAAATATAAAAATCATTTGAAAATAGTAAAAATGACAAAAGCACATACAAATACTAAATCTAAACTCAAAATAAAATGAAAAGTACACAAATAAAAGAAAAGCTAATTCAAAATATACACAAATACGGTAACTGTATATAAATAATACTAAAACTGGTTTAGAAGGGACATAAACCACACCGACCATATCTTTTGCTATGGATGTTAACAGATGCATTTGCAACAGTATTGTTTGGCAAAAATGTGTTGAAAAAAATTACACCCCAGATTACATTTAACAAAAATACAGTAAAATCCATAGTTTGTTCTGACCCGAATGTGTTTTACAACATGATTTAATAGCTGCTGAGAGCATTGAAACAAATGAAATTCAACAGAAATCAAACACTCAAACTTTAAATACTGTAGATGTATTATTTTTGCATTTACAAAATGGAAACAAAATGTACAATAGGCAACAAAAGGGATCAAAAACAGCTCTTTAATGTAACAATTGCAGGTTACAAACAACTATACAGCAAAACCAGCTAAAAACCCACTGCTTTAACTTGAGGCACTTGTGTTTGGGATTGTCTCTATGTAGATATCATGAAATGAGATGAAGAACAAGACAAAGAGAGAGAAAAGACTACCCTAGAAGCAGAAGGCTCATGTATCTGAATTCCTCTTATCACCACCTATCATTGATTTTTTCTTTCTCATCCAGAATTGAACAGATGTAATAGAGTAGAGAAGACATAAGCAGCTCAGATGGAAGACATTGAGCTAAATGTTTTTCTTGATATCTCAGAGTCAAATGCACTCATATTAAATGAATCTTGTTTTTCCTCCCTCTCTTTCTCTCATCTTGTCTCTCAATGCCCCCACAGTGACAGGGCTTTTAAAAATAGCCGCTCTTCCTCCTGATTACGGCACGCGTCTTGATTAATTACAGTGTTTGAGGTGTTACTGTGGGCTGGGTGTGATCGTTGTGGGAGAAGAGCATTGAAATGAGTGAGAGAACAGGAGAGTGGGAGCACACTGAAGGGAATATGCAGCACTTTCATTAAACTCTCACGCATGCCTCCAAAGGTTTGCTGCCGCTTGCCACAAAGCACTCGCTGGTTCATTGTCTGGCCCCTGTACAAGGAGTCCAAAAGTCCAACATTTTCAGATTCTGAACTATTTCTACTTCATTATTAACAGTAGGGAGACTGATTCTCCTATCAGAAATTATTCTTCTTCTGTTATGCATGAATTCAAAGGAATATTTCACCCCAAAAATGTAAAATTTCCTGAAAATTATATTTCAGGCAATGGCTTGAAGTTAGAAACAGCTTGATAAATTTGCTTAGACCAAAGTTTTCTTATTTTAGTATTATTATTATTTGTTTTAACAGTGTATCACACACACACCAGTGCACTGCTGCTTTACCACAGACGTGTGCTGTACAATGCCGGGGGGTTCCTAACAGCCCAGAATCAAAAACATATGTGATGACAGGCACAAGTTTTCATTTGTTAGCCTTGACTTTGCTTCATTGTGATAAAGTTAACCCATTTAATCACATGTCTTTCCCAGACATGAAAATATCAAAATTATATGTCATAAAAAATTTTATTTTAATTTTATATAATTGTTTTTTATAACAATACATAATTGTGACCGGTGGGATAATGCTTGTACTGAATTCAAATATTTCTGCAGTCATAAAATGTATTATATATATTAGCCCAGCTATTTCAAGAGTGTTACTGTTTTGTAATAGAAATTGTGAGAAAGCCCTAACCACGCCCCTAACGGCACGTAGCATACGTAGTTCAGTTAGGAGCTGTCATTTTGACTCGACAGCAGCAGGTTACCAATTGAGCTGGCTGGACTGTTTATTCAACTTTATATATGTTTTCTACCAGTGTGTAAATGACTACGGACCACATGTGTGAAGTAACATATACTAATCCCCTTTGATTAAACAATCCATTGGAATTCCCTCTCCTGTTTTCTCTTACCGGAAACAAACGCCACCATCTTGGCTGCACTACACCTGAACCCACTGAGTGTCCCATACGCTCGTATATGGTCCTTCGAGCCGGATTAAGTGCATCAAGATGGATCCTGAAATTCTCAATGCAACTGAGCCAGTCGTACGACCTCGCCCTCCAAGAGAGAGACACCCTCCTGCCCATCTAGCTGATTACGAAGTCCAGCTCCCGCTTAACCTACATCCAGAGCCACCTCCTGCTGATTCGTCTTCGCAGAGACCATCTAGACCATCAAGACATGCGCCTAGATCCACTTCTTCTGGCACTGTGTCCAGTACTTCATCCAGATCTCATCGCAGTTCAAAACACAGATCTCCCAGACAAGGACTCTCCGATCTTCAAGCTGCCATGTTGGAAGAAAGGCTAAAAACTCTGGACTTGGAAAAACTTCAAGAGCAGATCGAAGAGGACATCCTCGTAGATAAAGAGTGTGAGAGACTTGATGTTCAGGCTAGAGAAGCACAGTATAGACAGGAACAAGCCATTAAGGCTAGAGAGTTGCTAGCTAAGCAGGTAGAGAGCCGACGGCGTCTCAAAAGTGTTCAAAATGAGCTCGAGGTTGCTAAATATGTTTGTGTACTTCTTAAACAGGAACCTCAAGCTGTTAACGTTGCTGCTTCACAGTCCAGCCTAGCCGCTGATCCTCTGTCTGAGGTAAGCAATCAAGAACACAGAGTTGCTGCTACCACTGATCTTAAATCATATGCCCAAGTAATGCCTAGTCATTCTACCCCTTGCCATGTTAACGTTGAACCTGTATCATCCGTAATGCCTTCCCCCATATTACCTGCTGTACACATTACTGCTCCAGTAGCTGAAACCCCATTCAGTTCCATCACCACAGCTGCCGAGGTAATCCCGCCCAACCTAGTTAAAAGGTCATTGGTTTCGCTAATTACGGCACCGCACACCTTAATGTCTAGGCCAGGTTATGTAGCTCCTTTACCCTCTAACCCAGCTGTGGTGGCAAGGTCACACCATTACTCGGATACTTCCGTCACCTATAGTCAGACACTCCCTGTCAGTGTCCTGCCTACAGTCCCATCTACAGTTCCTGTAACATTAGGGGCTCCTTTACAGGCTCAGTCCTACCAGACCATGAATCCTAGCCTCCATTGGACAGCAGTACCGTACCCTGTTCCGCCATCCGATGACTCTCATAATCGGGCAGTGATGTACCCTTCACTGGCCCCAACACCTGGTCTTGAAATGTTAGCTGCCTCAGCTCACGGGGTCCCAAAGCCGGCTATCCCATACTTTGATACTGGCCGAGAAAGTGACTTTGCACTCCTAAAGATGGCCTTAGACAATGTAATGAATAACCAGCCTCATTTGAGTGAACATTACAAATATCAGGTCCTTTTAGGTCACTTAAAACACCCCAGCGCTCTTCAGTTGGCAAAAGCATATATGTACGACCCCAGACCATACACAGCAGCACTGCAGGCACTGCAGGATAAGTATGGCCAATCACGTCAACTGGTTCAATCCGAATTAGGTGTCATACTGAATGCACCTGCAGTCAAGTTCGGTGATGCAGAAGCTTTTGACTCTTTTTCCCTATCTATCCAAACACTAGTAGGGATGCTCAGAACTTTGGAAGGCCCAAATGGGTACGAACTGCGCTGTGGCTCTCATGTTGATCGATTGCTAAGCAAGATGCCATCATCATACCGTGACGGATTTGTTGAGCACTGTTTCAGCCGAGGTATTTTGCAAACTGGCATAGACCGCACTTATACATTACCTGATTTGTCTACATGGCTGCAGATGAAGTCACAAGCGAAGTGCATTTCCAATAAAGCAGCTACCATGTATCAGACAGATATGTCTGGATTCACTAAGAAAGATCAGCGAAGGTCAGTACCTTATCGTCCAAAGGAGAGATCCACATCTATCCTGTTCTCAGCTGAGGCCAGTTCAGCCTTGCAGAGACAGACAAAATCTAAGCCCCCCTCTAAGATTCAACCCTTCTGCCCTTACTGTAACTCCAAGGACCACTTCCTTAACGCATGTCCCAAGTTCAAGCTACTGACTACAGAGCAAATAGTACAGTGGATATCCAAAGAGAAGCGCTGTTGGAAATGTGGGCGAACTCATACTCCAGACAGTTGTACTCTGAAAAGAACCTGTACAACCTGTAAAGAGTTACATCTGACCATCTTGCATGATCCAGCCTTACAGATCCAAAAATGTGTGCTGTTGACCAACATTCCTACCCCTCAGGTCTATCTAGACCGGCCCAACAGGTCTCAAAAGGTAATGCTTAAGATAGTCAAGGTCTTACTTCACAACCGAGAGAAAGTCATCGAAGCGTATGCAGTGTTGGATGATGGTTCAGAGCGTAGCATTGTTCTGTCACAGGCTGTAGATCTGTTAAATCTCCCTACCGAACCTGAAACTCTCACACTACGCACGGTCCATCACGATGTAGTTAATCTGCATGGAGCCACCGTTTCCCTTCATGTGTCACCCTTGCACCAACCATGCAGGAAATACCTGATTCCTCATGCGTTCACCGCAGATAACCTTAGACTTTCCGAACATTCTTACCCTGTGTCTGCTCTTCGGCGCAAGTATGATCATCTTAGGTCCTTGCCATTGCCCTTGATTGACCCAGCCCAACCTCTGTGCTTCATCGGGTCTGACCTGCCTCATCTGCTTACTCCTGTCCAGCCAGTATGTAAGGGACCTGCAATGGACCGATTGCCGTCTGTACCAGACTTGGTTGGACCCTCCAAGGGCCCATTGGGCCCATCCAAACCACCCTTTCAACCCCACAGTGTTTCCACATAACCACAACCACCACAAATACTGAACTATTCAAGAATGTGGAACGCCTATGGCAAGTTGATACCCTGCCCTATGTAAATGAGAAGACAGCTACTCGCCCAAGCATGATCATTATGCCCTCTCATCTCCAGGCACATACCACCAGGGTCAAGTCAGTGGTGTTATGAGATACGCCACTCCCTTGCTCAGACGGCCCAGTGCTGAACTTCTTAAAGCCCCTAAAGAAGCAGTGATGGCGAACCTTCGAAGTACTGAGCGTAAACTCGCTAAAGACCTTAAGCGAGCTGAGTCTTACTGTTCTGAAATTAAGAGACTGCAAGAAGCTGGTTATGTGGCAGAGATATCAACCCAAGAAGCTGAGCGATCCCTGAGTCGTGGTACATCCCTCACCACATGGTGACGCATAACAGCAAGGACAGAATTGTTTTCAACTGCTCTTATTCATACCAAGGCCATGCTTTAAATGACATTCTTCTTCCTGGGCCTGTTCTTGGTCCGTCGTTACTTGGTGTCTTGCTGAGGTTCCGTGAACATCCTATAGCCATCAGCGGAGATGTGAAGGGTATGTTCCACCAAGTTCGCCTCTTGCCTAATGATAAGCCTATTTTACGCTTTCTGTGGAGAGACATGCAGAGGAAAGAACCGCCTAAGATCTACGAATGGCAAGTCTTACCATTCGGCACAACGCAGCCCGTGCTGTGCCATATATGCACTCCAGGAAATTGCCCAGAACCACCCGCAAGTGGACCCAGGTCTGGTGAGAACGGTCAAAAGTTCCTTCTATGTAGACAACTGTCTTCATAGCCTTCAAACTGTTGCTGAAGCTAGAGAATTAGTTGACAATCTACGACAACTTTTGCTCACTGGCGGTTTCGAACTCCGTCAATGGGCCAGCAACCGACCTGAGGTTATTCAGCATCTCCTCTGAAGCAAGATCACTGAATAGTGAACTCTGGCTATCACAGAAGAGTACTGACCTCATGGAAGGTACACTTGGGCTACTGTGGAACTGCCTCACAGACTCGCTTCAGTTACAAACTCAGCCAATCCGGATGCCTTGAACCCACTCTGCGTAACGTCTACAGAGTTTTGGCATCTCAATATGATCCCCTAGGTTATCTAATTCCATTTACAACCCGAGCCAAAGTGCTGGTCCAGGATTTGTGGAAGAACAATCTAGGATGGGATGACCCAATCACACCTGACAGCCTGTTAACCAGATGGCAAGACTGGCAACAAGAGCTACACAGTTTGAACCAGATTGCAATCCCAAGGTGTTACACTCATTTAAAGGGTATTCGGAAATCCTCAACCGGGATTTACATATATTCTGTGACGCATCTGAGAGGGCCTATGGCTCAGTGGCCTACATGCAGAAAACAATGAAGGACATATACATGTCTCATTTGTGTTTGCCCGTTCACGAGTGGCACCTCGGAAGCAGATGACGATCCCTCGACTGGAACTTAGTGCGGCACTTACCGGAGCGCAGGTAGCTAATATACTTCAAGCAGAACTAACTGTGGACATCAATCATGTCATTCTCTGGTCAGATTCATCTACCGTCCTTCAGTGGCTTAAATCCGATTCGTGCAGATACAAAGTCTTTGTAGGAACACGGGTGGCCGAAATTCAATCACTCACTGATATTGAATCCTGGAGGTACGTTGATTCAGCAAACAACTCTGCTGATGTCATAACACGAGGCCAGTCATTAAAGGATTTAACCCCACCTTGCCGTTGGATTAATGGACCAGATTTCCTGCATCAGCCAGAGTCATGTTGGCCCACCTTGCCAACCAATGAACCTGAACCAGAGGCAGAGTTGAAAAAGTCAGCAATTTGCCTGCATGTGTGCACTGACACAGACATTCCCCTTCCTGAAGTCAACCAATCTAATACCTGGTCTGAGCTGCTAAAGGCTACAGTGACATCCCTTCACGGGGCGGCTACATCTCCCACGCGGCCACCAGACGATTCAGAGAGTTACATCTTAGCAGAGAAGCTCCTCCTACGACAGGCTCAGAAAGATTCCTTTCCTGAGGAGTTTAATGCTCTCGCTTCTGAGCGATCATTGCCGTCTAACAGCAGATTAGCATCTTTATCACCCGAGTATGATAAAGCCAGTGGACTCATTAGGGTCGGAGGGAGACTAAGGCATGCTAAGCATATGGAATTGGATGCAATACATCCAATTGTGCTCGATCCACAGCACCACCTAACCAAGCTCCTTATCAAGGATTATGATGCCTCCCTTCTACATCCTGGGCCAGAAAGAGTCTTTGCCGAACTGAGAAGACGATACTGGATTCTGCGAGGAAGGGAAGCTATCAAGAAATATCAATACAGGTGTGTGGACTGCCAGAAATGGCGTGCTAAGCCTGGTGTACCCAAAATGGCTGACCTCCCATCAGCACGCCTACGCCTGTACAATCCCCCATTCTATTCCACTGGAATGGATTGTTTTGGTCCATTCACAGTGAAGATCGGTCGACGTACAGAGAAAAGATGGGGGATAGTTTTTAAGTGTCTGACCACCCGCTGTCTCCACCTTGACCTCTTAGAGAGCCTCGATACAGATGCATTTCTAACGTCTCTCCGCAGATTCATAGCACGAAGAGGGAAACCATTCGAGCTCCTTTGTGATAATGGAACCAACTTTGTTGGAGGAAACAGAGAGATGAAAGCAGCCTATGAAGCTATGATGCCTCAACTCAGGGAACAACTTGCAGAACAACAGATTTCATTCAGATTCATTCCACCTGGCGCCCCTCATTTTGGGGGAGCTTGGGAACGGGAGGTTAAGTCAGTAAAACAGGCCCTGAATGTAGTGCTGAAGGATCAAACCATGACTGAAACTGTACTGCGTACCGTGTTCATTGAAGTAGAGGGCATCCTAAATGCTAAGCCTTTGGGATACGTGTCATCAGATGTGTCGGATTTGGACCCAGTTACCCCTAGCATCCTCCTAATGGGCCGCCATGATTCTTCTCTCCCACAAGTGCTCTATGATTCAAGTAATCTTTTGGGCACCAGAAGATGGAAACATAGCCAAGTACTTGCTGACCATTTCTGGTCTAGATTCATCCATTACTATCTCCCGAATCTGCAAGAAAGACAGAAATGGCGTAAAGATGGAAGAGAAATTGGTCTAAATCAGGTGGTACTGATAGTGGACACACAACTTCCACGAGCATGCTGGCCAGTAGGAAAAGTGACAAAAATTTTCCCTGGACTTGATGGGCGTACCAGAACAGTTGAAGTGCAGGTACACAATCGCACATATGTGAGACCTGTATCTCGTCTAGTCTCACTCCCTAAATTCTCTGACGATGATACTATTGAGCCTACTAATTAGCTAGGGCTTCTCACTATTCCAAATTTCCCTACACAAATTTGGGGGCGGCTGTGTGAGAAAGCCCTAACCACGCCCCTAACGGCACGTAGCATACGTAGTTCAGTTAGAGCTGTCATTTTGACTCGACAGCAGCAGGTTACCAATTGAGCTGGCTGGACTGTTTATTCAACTTTATATATGTTTTCTACCAGTGTGTAAATGACTACGGACCACATGTGTGAAGTAACATATACTAATCCCCTTTGATTAAACAATCCATTGGAATTCCCTCTCCTGTTTTCTCTTACCGGAAACAAACGCCACCATCTTGGCTGCACTACACCTGAACCCACTGAGTGTCCCATACGCTCGTATAGAAATCATTAACTTTTTTATATTAGTGCTTACAACATCAATACTGTGACTTATTTCTTACATTTGAATTTTTTATTTAGTGAAATATTTGCAAAATTGTATTGCATTGTTCACTAACAGCTGCAACTGGATTTATATTTCACTGTTATCCCACCGGCCACTACATGTTTACTCATTCTGTGTCCACACTCAACAAAACTGAATATATATATGAATTCACATATCAATACTAGACACCCTAAAGATAACGTGTACCAAAGTATTTGTCATATCTCTATGTTAATATACTTTACTAGTCTTTCGTTTTGGAGCTTTGATGCAGTCGTCATCTTCTCGAGGTGCAAACAGGAAGTGAACTGGTCACGTGACACTACACATATTTAATTGAGACCCTTTATTTTGCCCATATGTGCAGGAAGTGCACTAAAATATATTTTAGAGCTGTACAAATGAAACACTTTTTTTTACGTGGGATCAAATGGGTTAATGTGTAATTCCCGTTTTATATACGCACGTGTACCCAAATTGTTATGCTGTAAGTACCTTGACCATATATATATTTTTTTCAATTACAATTCAATTAATTTCTCCTCTTGCCTTCCATGGAAGAAAAAAAAGTCATTAAAATGACGTGAGGTTAATTAATGAAAGATTTTAATTTTGGGTTAAACTAAAAATAAAAGAATCTGTCATAAAAATGAACTGTTCCTTCATACAGTACTTTTAAACACCTTTGTTGAGACATAAGGCCTGTCAACATATTTTGACAAAATAATAACATAGTGTCACCTAGTGGATATTTCGGGTACTTCAATGCACTAATATCCATTGTAAGTGATTATAATTCTGTACATATATTTGCTCTAACTAATATGATATAATTCCATAAGCATACAATACCATATATGTGTGTGATATGCGCTGGATTTGTAGATGAAGGAGAGAAAGCCCCATGTGTGGTAAAACATTAGTCATTCGCTTGATCAGGCACTGTTTTTCTCTATAAACCGAGAGACTAGAACTGTTTTCTCAGTCTGCTGTGTCCCTGTAACACATCTGATCTGTTACTGTAGAGGTGTACATATACAGTGTTTGTCTGTGCAGGGAGACGCTGGAAGTCCACTGGTCATTAGACAGGGCTCTGTGTGGATTCAGTCTGTTCTCATTATCCTGCTGTACATGTCAGAGTCTCTGAATATGAGGACCGGATCAGCAGTTACACGAACCCCATCATGCTTTCTCTGATTGATGGAGGCTCAGTCTACCTCCTCTCGGTGTATTAAGCCATATGAAGTGTTTGTGTTTTTCTACGGGAGGAAAACGCTTACTGAGAAACTGCACATTGCGTTCATATTCTGCTGTTCTGAAGCCACGGATTTGCGAGTCTTTTTCTCCGACACATGACTTGCAGGACCCTGTTCATTATTGTACTAAATTAGTTTTAATCGTTTAACCACCACAGCGTCTTGTCTCCATTGGCAACGATTCGTGCCGAATGCAAGTGACGTCGCAGGTAGCAGAAAGTGCAAGCAGCGATTGCATTTGAGTTTTTAGTTGATTTTTCTAGTCTTCCCCACCTGGCTACTGTTGTAAAATGTTGAGGGATTCAAACTAAAAATAATCAATACATAGAACAAAATAAAATTAAACATCTTAAAACAGACGAGCCCGTCTGCCCTCGATCAGTGGTGGACATTAAGGACTCTGGTGATGAGCTCATGCCGACTAATGTCCGCATTCCTCTCACCCATCAAACCTGCAGGACAGGGACAAGACATCAGCCCGGCTTCTCACGCCCCCCTTCCATGGCGGAGAGCCGAGGGCAGATACGGGAGCTAAGGGTTCCAGTTGCACTGTCTAAGCATGCCCCAGAGCTGCGTTCTGCCGTGTGTAAAGCACAAACACTTGACTCCTCACTAATTCACACGATACCAGCCCCCCAACAGCGGTCTGCCAAGTGAAGAGGACACACTCTCATTCACATGATACAGACCCCACATCTGATGTTTGAACCCTTTCCAACAATGACTGTATGGTTTTGAGATCCATCTTTTCACACTGAGGACAACTGAGGGACTCATATGCAACTATTACAGAAGATTCAAACGCTCACTGATGCTCCAGATGGAAAAACCATGCATTTGGCATACAACCCAATGGCATACAAGCATCGTCAGAAGGACAGTACTCTAGCCCAATGATGCTGGGGATCCAGTGGGGGCGGCAGTCATTTTTCAGGATGACCATGCCACTCTTTGTATTATAACAACCCTGCTAAAATGTAGTGCTAGTACGTGCACTCATTGGCACCCCTTCAGCTGGGGGCGCCCTAAGCATCCTCCTAGCTCGCCTATGCCTAGAAACGGTACTGCACGCATTGATGTGCCATCCTGGAGGAGTTGGACTGACTGTGCAACCTCTGTAGGGTCCAGGTATCGCCTCATGCTACCAGTAATGACAATGACCCTAGACAAATGCAAAACTAGTGAAAAACAGTCAGAAAAGAGTAGAAAAAATGTCAGTGGCCTCCACCTGATTCCTGTTTTGGGGTTCGTCTCATTGTTGCCCATCTAATGCACCTGTTGTTAATTTCATTAACACTAAAGCAGCTGAAACGGATGAACAATCCCCTCTGCTACTTAACTGACCAGGGCTGCGTTCCCCAAAAGCATCATAAGATTAAGTACATCGTAGACCCATTGAAACCAATGGAGCTACGATCAACTTAGCTACGATGCTTTTGGGAAACGCAGCCCTGATCCATATCCCAGGAGTTTAACTGACCTGATGCTATACTCGGATTAAAAACTGTTCCTTTAATATTTTTGAGCAATGCAAAAAAAGTAAACGTTAGTTTTAAAAAGCATCTACAGTCTACATTGTAAACTCGACATCCTACAGCCGTTTACATAAAGTCAAAGTGCACATCTGGAACAAAGAAGAGAGAATGTAAAACAAATTCAATATACGTTATTTTATTTCTAAAGCTACATGAACATTACTATACACATTTAAGACACTTAAATATAAAGTACAAACTAACAACTGTAAAACACACAAATAGAGAGAAAGAGAAAAGAATCCAAACACATCCTACAGTAACAGGATGTACACATAAAATTCTCACCAATGTACCAATTGATTCATTAGAACAGGTTTAACTTTTTATCTATGGTGAATTAGAGAGCAACACGCTGTATAATGATGAAACCGATTGTAGAGAAAGGCACTAGTCACTCTCTCCATCATCACTGATGATTCCCTGCAGGTTGGCCCAGGCTGCTCCTCTCTTGCGTCCTGTGTTTGTGTGGCTCTCTCCACTATCAGAGTCTGAGTCCACAACACGTTTAAAGGCAGAAGGAGGAGGAGAGACATTCTGTGGAGGAGGCCATGCTGCTGCAGCTGCTCTTCTTTTGGGACGTCCTGATGAACAAAGTTTCATTAGCTTTAGGCCCAAACAAAGTCAATCACATTTAAAACTCTCTGATTTCCATGTATTCATGAGAGTGGAAATCATCTGCCTTTGATTTAAAATGTGGATTACAAATTTAAGAATCTGTCTTAGATCTACTGATCCTATATCCTGACATACATATCACCCCGAAAAACTAAGGTGAAATATATTGTATTTAGCATTTATGGTAAAGACGGGGACATCAGATGAACGATTCTGTTAAGCAAGCGGTTTCTGCCACTTCCTGTTCTTTAATTGTTAGTCAAATTATCCAGATAACGGAGACCGAGACCTTTTGTTTGTGATGGCTCTTGGTGCCTCTACCCCAGTCTTTGAGTAGTTATGCTGATAGGATTAGGACTTGTGATGGGGCAGGTTGCTATACCTGAATACTTCATTTTCATGCTTTAAGGTTGTCACCCATGTGTTTTGTCTCCATATCCAAGCACTGTCCCATAAAATGTATATAAACTACAATATCAATACAATAAAGTGTATCACACTTTAGCTAGACTTCTGATGACTGCAGGGCCACACAGTGCGTTCTCAATAAAGAAGTCTGCTGAAGATACTCAAGAGTCTCCTGGTCCCGGCTTCTGTGTTTCCAACAGAAGATACCATTTTAAGCATCCTTACCCTGAGTGGCGATGATGTTGCTGACATCCAGCTCAGCCAGTTCCTGTGCTTCTTCTCTCTTCAGCCGAGCTTTTTTACACTTCTCTATGGAGGGCTGACCTGGGACACACAAATTTCATAGGTAATAAGCGTGTGCTTGTATGAACATTCTTTATAACATACGCAACATAAAAATCTCTCAGTGCACAAAGAAAACAAACTAATTCTAACGTGCATTAAACTGACGTTGATATGATATTAGTTGGCTTTTTTCAGTAATGTGCAGGAACATATTTTACTTCAGCAGAAAGTGCACTGAAAGGTAATCTAGTTACTCCACTTACATGATTAAAAACATTAAAGGAATGCAAATTTGCATGTGCACTTTTACCACAGCACTGAAGTGATTCAGCAAACCGTATGCGTGTCCCCTTCTGTTCACACATGCACACTAACCTTCCACACCCAGCTCCTCCAGCTCTTTTTTCAGCACAGCCACCTTTGCCTTCACTGATCGGCAGCCGTCTAACAGCTTCTTATAGTTTCGTCTCACACCACAGAGGGCAATGTAGCGCTTCAGCCGGGACACTGCCTTATTTTCTTCATCCTGATGGTCAAAATTGATCGGGAGTTATTAAAATCAATACACATCTTAATAAAATTCAAAAATTGGATTTAATGAAAGGCATTGACAGCATGTCATCCACTTATGTGAGAATTAAACTAATTCTGGCTGTTACAAAAAACATTAAACACAAAAGAAGCTTTAATCCACAAAATATCACACACAATAAACACACCTATGCGTGTGTGTGTGTGCTCATTGTTCAATTTTATAGCTTTCTTTTTGTTTACGTCTCTTTATGTCTATTACATTTTTGGATCGGCCAATTCATTTCAGAACGGCCAGGCACAGGAACAGTTTTCTTCCTCAGGCAATCCATCTCATGAACACTTGACATTAAACGTGGAACACACAACACTATTATACATTATTTATTCATCACACATACTTATTTACTATTCAAATGTGCACATATCATACCTGCACATACATAGTTGTCTATAATATATATTGTGTTTTTGCTATTTTGTACATTGCCTATTTGTATATTATTCTTTTGTTGTCTGTGTCTTGTCATGTCACTGTCATTCTGTTGCACTGTGGAGCTTGTCACTATAACTAATTCCTCGTATGTGTAAACATACCTGACCAATAAAGCTCATTCTGATTCTGAATTAGCTATTGCACTTGCCTCACAGATAATGAATGCAAATAAATGAGACCTACAAGTCACTACCGTGTCTCTAGAGGCAATAAATCATTAACATAAAAGGCCAAGAACAGAATATTGTGAAATGTGACATTTCAAATATTTCAATATCTTGCTATTTTTACCCCAAACCTAAACTAATGTCAAAAGTTTGAGGGGCAATGAGTCTCTTAGGCTCACCCAGGCTGCATTTCTACGGTCGGAAACTGTATAATTGTGAAACTTTATTATAATGAAAATTAACTGTTTTCTATTTTAATATATTTTAAAATGTTATTTATTCATTATTCAATATATGTGATGCAAAGCTGAATTTTCAGCAGCCATTTACAGCATTTAAAATAGAAATCAAGGTATTGAAATAGAAATCTTTTGTAACATTTGAAATGTCTTTACTGTCACTTTTGATCAATTTAACGTGTCCTTACTGTAATACTTTACTGTAAAAACTTCTTCCTGACTTCTGAAGGGTAATGTAAGGTTAAATAACAGCACTCTTGCTCATTGACATTACTTAAATATAACACACAGTAGTGTTTTTTGTGATGTGAGCTGTTCTCAAATTCATCTTGCCTTTCCTCTGGTTGTGTTCTCCCTCTCCTCACTGCGCTTTTTCTTTGTCGTGCTTTTCTTTCCCTCCTTCTTTTGTTCGTCCTCCTCTTCCAGTGAGGGAAGAGACGAGGAGTCAGAGTCCTCTGCTGCCTCCTTCTGATCGTCCTGTATTTTCTCTTCTGTCAAGAAAGAGATGAACAATGTAAGGAGAAAGGTTTAAGCTCACACCAGCTTAACTTCAGAGGAATTCCTACCATTTTTCTCCATCTCTTTGGAGGATAAATTAGCAGCATCCTCTTGTTTATCGTTTTCCTCTTCACCGTCTCCACTGCTGTCATGTTCAGAGCTGCTCCTGTTTTTTGTTTTAGCGCTCTCCTTGTTCTCCTCTTCACTCTCAGAGCTGCTCCCAAAAACCTCTCTCTCCACTTCTTTCACAATATCCCTCTCGACTGGCTTCTTTTTTCTTTTACTCTGCGTCTTCACTTTTCTTTCCACTTTTTCATCCTCAGGATCACTGGAAGCCGGTTTATCACTGATTTCCTCGTCACTGTCTGAACCCTTTTTCTTTTCTTTCGATGGTTGTTTTTGCCTTGCCTCCTCCTCATCAGAATCCTCCTCATCTTCGTCACTTTCTTTCACCTTCCCTTTCTTCTTCTCACTGTCCCCTTTCTGTTTGCTTTGTTTGCTCGGTCTCTTATTCTGTGTTTTTCTCTTAACGGTCTTTTCCTCTTGCTCCTCCTCCCTGTCTTTATCACTTCCAGCTTCATCCTCTTTTTGTTCTCCCCCGTTCATAGCTTTCTCTATTCCAGAGTCAGGGGAATCTGGACAAGAGAGATTATACAAGTTACTCATGCAACATCCAATAAGAATAAACAAGGACAAACTAAACAAATACTACAGTTACCTGGAGAGGACTCCTCCAGCCGTGATCTTTTTGCCGTTCCCACCACTTTATTCTCTTCATCCCCATCATCTTCATCCACCCGTTTCCTTTTGCTCTGGCTCTCTGAAGGATTCACACTCTTAATAAGAGGCTCATCATCACTGCTGTCCTGGAAATTGAAGAAGGTTGTCAGTTTGCTGACAAAGCCTTGACTTTAAAGGTTACTCACAAATCACATTATTCTTCACCATATTATCAGACAAGCCTTTGCTCTTTCCATTTTTTTATGTTTGGAACATTTCAAACAGAAATCATTCAACTGTTTCTGTCCTCATTCCCAAATAAATGTAAACGCATCATTTGATAGCCTCAAGAAAAGTAACTGTCCATAACTTAATGTTGTACGGTGCATTCATTTAGATTATTGTAGAGATGTTCACGGTACCAAAATAAGTTTGCATAACCATGTTATGTATAACATAATATTTTAAAGAATAACTGCTGATACAATTCATCCCAGTCCATTTAGTAATATTTTAACGGCTTCCATTCTAGCCACTTTCGGAGTACATTTACACCAAAAAAAAAAAAAAGCACTACAGATAAAACTCTCAACTCTAAAAGTGCTGAATTTCTTCCATTTTTACACTGCACATAACCTTGAGTTACTGTCATTCTAAACCCCACTTTTAACCCCAGATAAAGCAAAATTTCACACTCAATCTTTTCATATTCTTTAGAATGTAGAATCAGGGTTAGCACTGCTTTTAGCCCAGGTTATGAAACCCTAATGAGCTACTTTTGCAGTGTTCACCTCCCATATTGCTGTGCCAAACTTGCCCAGTGTTAAACATTGCAGTAATAGAATGTTATGACTAGATACTTAACAACAGACACCCAGTCATGTGCCTCATAATTCATAAGAGTAAAATGTCAAATGGTGACAAAAACTCCAAATTGGTGTGAAGAAACTACAACAGCAATTGTCAGCTACTGACTCTTCTGGAAAGGACTCAAACTGTAAAAATAAAGCCTCCCACTCTGCTAACGACTGGCCAACAACCTGACTGAGATTTACTGACGCTTTGAAAGACAATGGCATAGTCCTGATACCATTCCCCGTGACACCAGCCTTCAGCTTGATCATCAGCTTCACCCAGCAGGAGCGAAGGCCTCTTCACAGCTCCACACCTCCACAGGCCCCTCCCCCTTCAGCCCCATCACAGGAACGTCTTTCTCCATCCAGGACAAAGTCTTCAAGAGACAGAACCCTCGGAAAGCAGCCGGACCGGACTCTGTTTCTCCATCCATCCTGAAGTACTGTGCTGACCAGCTGTCTCCAGTGCTTACAGATATCTTTAAGACCTCTTTGGAGAAATGCCATGTGCCAGGCTGCTTCAAGACCTCCACCATCATCCCTGTTCCCAAAAAACCCAGGATCACAAGTCTAAATAACTACAGACCTGTCGCCCTGACATCTGTACTAATGAAGTCCTTTGAGTATTGTCGGTATTGTCCCACCTCAAATCCATCACAGACCCTCTCCTGGACCCCCTGCAGTTTGGTCTGTAGATGACGCAGTTAACATGGCCCTCCACTTTATCCTCCAGCACCTGGACTCCTCAGGAACCACGCCAGGATCCTGTTTGTAGACTTCAGTTCGGCGTTCAATACAATCATCCCAGCTCTGTCACAGGACAAGCTCTCCCAGCTGAATGTGCCGGATTTCATCTGTAGGTGGATCATAGACTTCCTGTCTGACAGGAAGCAGCATGTGAAATTGGGAAAACATGTGTCTGACCTCCGAACCATCAGTACTGGCTCAAGGCTGTGTTCCTTTCCTCTTCTCTCTATACTCCGACAGCTGCACCTCAGTCACGAGTCTGTCAAACTACTGAAGTCTGCGGATGACACCACCCTTATTAGGCTCATCTCTGACGGGGATGAGTCTGCCTACGGGTGGGAGATTGACCATCTGGTGAAGCAGCACGACCTGAAGCTCAACGCTGTAAAAACAGTTGAGATGGTGAATGACTTCAGGAAGAACCCAGCCACACTTGCGCTCATTATCTTGTGTAACTCCTCAGTAGAAACTGCAGGAGAGTGGTTATTATGAGCAAACAGTGAGAAACTATATTTGTGCAGTGTGCGCATGTCAGAAAAAAATCTATTCCGATTTGAAGCTTGAGAGATATAAACGCAGATCAACCCGATCACTTTATTTAGCGTTCATGTAAACACTACAATCAGATTCATCAATCGGAATCCGATTGAACCACAAACTGTGCATGTAAATGCGTATCCAGCATCGTAGGCTACTCTCCTGGTTCAGGAAATAGTCCTCCGTAAAATGTGCTGCACACACTCTAATATTTGGGTTGAACTGTTCTGGAACAGTGTTGTAAATACAACTTTTGGAAGCCCAAACAAAGTACTTTCGCTTTCACAGTGAAACCCAGCGTCTCCAGGACATGGCGCCGTCGGCAGAAACATTACTACAGCGAGAATAATAGACATTTTATCACATTTACGGGTTTCTCAGCAGCGTAATTCGTCTTTGCTGGGTTAACTTGAAGAGTAGTGAATGGATGAGTACCACAAATATATTTTTTTGCATTCTCATTTGCTCCAATAGCAAAATAAAACTCTACGATAGTGTTTTAATGACTTCCTATAAAAGGAAAAAATTGAGAGACTGATAACGGATTTATGCATAATGCATTAGAAACACCCTCACATTAGCGTAAACTGTTTTTGTAATTTGATGCAAAGGTAATATTATATATAGTGTTATAAATGTACATACATTAAAAAAATACAAATTTGAAAACCTTTTGAGGATTTCGATGCTGATGACCGTTAAACGCGTCATCACAGTCTTGTGAACAGGGTCTATAGTTCCTCCTTCTTTCATTGCTTATACACTTGGGCGGTGTTATGCAAATCTTCCCACAGTGATGTAGAGGCAAGTTTGAATCAGCCATTTTAGGGGGCGTGGCAAAGTCTTAACTTTGATAAAGAATATGTCTTTGGTTTTGAGACTTTAGTCTTTGCAACTTTAGGGATCTTATCTATGCACAATCATCTTGTACCACTCCAACGAGAAAGCAAAACTTGAAATCGCATCATATGACCCCTTTAACTTGAGCTCTAGGAACGTACGGAGTGAAACCTCACCCTGTGAATATATAAGACTGATCGTTAATCAATTTATTCCAGGGGTCTCCAACCCTGCTTCTGGAGAGCTACCGTCCTACAGATTTAAGCTCCAACCCCAATCAAGCACTCCTGAACCAGCAAATCAAGGTCTTCAAGGCTCCTTGTTACCTTCAGACAGGTGTGTTGAAACTGAAATCTGCAGGACTGTAGCTCTCCAGGAGCAGGGTTGGAGATCCCTGATTTATATCAAAGAGATTATTGCACCAATAAGCAAAAGGGTGAAGCTTAGCTAAATATAGTTTTTTTGACAGATGCGTGATGTTAAGATCACATGACTTCAATACCTTCACCTGCATCTTCAAAAGTTCCTCCTCCACTATTTTCTTCATCAGCTGTCTGTCGTTGATGCTGAGAGACTCTCTCCCCACCTTTTCCAGGTATCTCTTTCGCAGAATGCCTAAAGTCAGTGTACTGAAAGATGGCAGAGTAACAGCAAATTAAACATGTACATAACTGCACATCTCATTCTGATTGACAAATATAAACCAATGAAAAATGACACGACTTAACACTTCACGTGTTGGACACAGCAACCCGTTACAAAGCACAAGCACACTTTCACTTTACAATAACACGAGTGATGTGATGCACAGACACATGTTTGTACTGTCTGTCTGTAAAAGCCCTCGAGCATATTACTGTACTACATTATTTCCTTCAAGATCTGTTACGTAAGCTGCGTCACACGTCATTGTAGTATCCCTTGATCATTTACGATACCTGAATTAAAAACACTTATTATGCGATATGACCGTCTTCATGCAAAAAACTATTTGTCCTTCATATCACACACTAGCTATTCAGGAGCCGATGTGAGACCTGACATGCGTTCCCAAATTCCTCCAGCAACGAGTTCGATTCAGCCCTGACTTACTAACATAGCGCTCTCTGATGTGTAACGTTAACTTAATGATGTAAACATCCGTTTCGACGCTGCCTTCAACTCGCAGTTTACCTGAGGTCCGAGCACTTGTGCAGTTCTCTCACAACGAACTTTCGGATCGCGTTCTCTTCTTTGGCCATGTTTGTTTTTACACATTTGCGCCACTTTTTACTCCCCTGCGTACCGTGTGTGCGTGCTAAACGCGCCGCCCTACCTTGGCGCGCTTTACTGATCACGGCTACGTTACTGTACGTCATTGCGTAAAGTACGTGATCAACGTAACGTGTCAGAACGCTGCTTCATGTCTGATTATTAAAACCTAATTTGCTCTAGCGTTTTTTCTTTCATTAATCCACATATAAATGTAACCCTGGACCACAAAACCAGTCATAAGCAGCACATGTATATTTGTAGCAATAGCCAACAATACATTGTATGGATAGAAAATTATCGATTTTTATTTAATGACAAAAATCATTAGGATATTAAGTAAAGATCGTGTTCCATGAAGATATTTTGTACATTTCCTACTGTAAATATATCAAAACTTAATTTTTGATTAATAATGTGCACTACTAAGGACTTCATTTGGACAACCTTTTTCAATATTAATGTTTTTTTGCACCCTCAGATTACAGATTTCCAAATAGTTGTATCTCGACCAAATATTATCCTATCATAACAAACCATACAACTTATTTATTCAGCTTGATGTATAATCCTCTATTTCAAAAACCTTATGACTGGTTTTGTGGACCCTCAACACAAATAAGTTCATATGGAGTTGGTCAAGTAAACAGCTACTATATATGCTCCATTTTTTTAAAGATATTTACTCTTCTCATATTCACCATTTTCATCCTCCATCTGGTATGAATGTCATTTTGACACTCTGTTATAACCTACTGTATTTTTATGATTTATTCCTTGCTTTTTGCAATTTTTTAAAGACAAAATAAAATAACTTAAGGATTTTACCAAAAATCATATTTATTGAAAATATTAATTCCAGTTGATTAAAACTCCAAAACAATATCTGGACGGCATTCCACATATAACAGTTTAATTGGCAGAATTAAGGGGTGTTTTTTGGTCTAGGACAGTGAGTGCATACATTTATGGCTTACATTTGTCAATAAAACAAATCATTTTGTGAAGGGTTGTACCATAGTGGTAACTACTATTGTGATTCAAAGGAGCAATCTTGGCCTAGAAATGATCCTGAAATCAAATGACTTTTTTTTTTACTGCAGGTGTGGTAAGAAGTCTAATCCAAGTTTAAACTTCTGTAACAGAATGTATTGTTACATACATAATGCTAGAAACTATTGCAATCTTTTCTTTAAACCAAAACAATATTAGTTTTATAAATATTAACACACCCATTGAAAATGTTAAACACTAATCGTGAGGCACAGTTGTGTAAAAAATGATTTACTTGTTATTTTGTCCTTTTATGTTACAAAAAGGTTGTTTAAACCTGGACCCCTGCGATCTATTTCTAAGCTTTGCACATTTGGTCAGTTTCCAGAAGATCTGCCAGTCCCAGGCCACATGACACCTCCATGTACCTCTCAAGTCAGCATACATACACAGTTTACCATTAAATCACCAAAAGATCAACTTTCACACGGCCCATACAAACAAATCAAAACAACTCATTTCACATTGAATCTTGAAAAAGTGAAAATTCTGGACAATAAATTAACTGAATAATAAATTAAATTTAACAAAAAAAATGAATAAAATGTCATGTAAATGTATCTTACCAAAAAAAAAATCAGTGTACCACACTGTGGCAACTTCAGTATTATTTCTAAACTATCCCATAAAGCCCCCCCCACCCAACCCTCCCATTTCAGTGCAGTATTAAACATACCAAAGTTGTCTTTCTTTCCTCAACCAACTTTTCCATTATTCACATGCATATTGGTAGTACAATGTCTTTGTATGGTTCTGATTCAGTCTTTGTAGACCGTCTGCTGTCCGTGACCTCTCTCATCATGCATAATATGCCTCCGCACATGGATACGCCTCACCCGCCTATCCCCGCCCCCCGCCCCTTCCTCCTCCGACTGGCCCACACCGGTCGACGAGACGCCCCCTGACTCCAGCAGGGCCATGTCTCCCGAGCCACGCCCACTTTCATAGATCAAAATGTTGAGTGTCTCCTCAAAGATACGAGCTTCAGGGAACTCAACCTATGTGAACAGATGAAAATAATGACGTTAGAAAACAAACATTTATACACAGACGAGATCGAGTTCAAGTGCCTTTAGCTCACTTTGGTCTGTTTCTTCTCCGTGGCATAAACAATAGAGGTGCAGCAGACTTCGGCAATCTTGCGTCCCTCGCCGTAAAAAGACCAGCAGCATATCTCATCTCCCAACACGTCTTTAATGAACAGCACTCTGCCGTTAAAGCGCAGCCCCAGCTTATCGAACAGCTCAATGTTCTTCAGAAGGTTATCATCAGAGTTGCTTACAATTGGGAATACATAAAGCGATTAATGAAGACTCAACAGAGAGCCAAAGTGCTTAACACTCAAGTCTCAGCACACATTTAAACAACTGTCTCAATCATTTTCTTACTGCTTCCTATAATAACCAGGCATAATTACAAGCGGTCATTGAGCCACATTTCTTGTGTGTATGACTACAACTATTAATTTGGATTCAGAATGGTATTTGAATAGGTCACATTATGATTCATATGCTTTCTGAAATGCGAAGGTGGTAAACTCAGAAAAGGTGGTAAACTGAAGAAGCAAGGCTGGATGTACCTGGTATAGGAGTATTTATTGTTCCCTCTGTTATTCTGCAGTTTCACCACTGGCTGTAATGAGGAAAAGATCATTTATGAAACTAACAACACAAAAATCTCATTATCATTATTAATATCAATGCCATTTTCCTCAGAACTCCATACTGTACGCCCATATAAAGCGGTATATAAACATATCAAATCTACCAACATTTAAATTTGTTTTTTGGATGTTCTGAAAGAGAATATATAGCAAAAAAGCCCAATAATCACAAAATTAAAAAACTAGCATGAGAAAAAAACTAGTTTAAGCATTTTCGTCTCAAGATAAAGACTAAGACTAAATCAAAAATGCCTGACCTGTGTTATCTCACCTTCCTACAGGAGGCTATCATCCTCTGTTCCTCTTTGGCTGAAGTGATCATAGGAATGTGACATCCCCTGCAGACTTCCCTGCGTTTCTGCATCAACATCAAGCCAGCCATTAGTAAGTGACAGACTACAGACACACGCCTCCAGTGGATCCTCTAACCTGTAACGTGGTGAGGCAGTGCTGCACAAGACCCTGCAGCCTGTAGTACTGCGCCTCCTTCAACACCTCCTCTAGCTCCCGTGTGCTCTCTGGCAAAGGAACCGTTCCGTCCCGCAGGAAGTTCAGCACCAGGGAAAAGTGTCTCCCACATCTGTCCAGTACCACCCAGCCTTAAAAAGCAAGCGAACACACATTTAAATATACATCTGATCGTGTAGAATAATGCTTGGGAACAGCTGGTGCATAATTTATCAAGTAACTTTGTTTCAAGTGTCTTGGAGACATTTTCACAGTCCTTCTGGATTTAGTTTTGTTC
Source organism: Gymnocypris eckloni scoliostomus (assembly GCA_027564155.1). NCBI lineage: Eukaryota > Metazoa > Chordata > Actinopteri > Cypriniformes > Cyprinidae > Gymnocypris > Gymnocypris eckloni. The sequence goes on along the minus strand of CM050415.1, from coordinate 34,451,013 downwards.
AGTTTCTTCATGTAATGACTCGATAATGGTGAGATCAGATCTTACCAATCCCAAACTTTTGAAATGTAGTGTATAGCAACACATTCTCATGCTTTTTCTTACCCTCTGAGTCTATGGTGACCTCTGTGCTCCCGTCACAAATACTCCTGAGCAGACTGTCCTCCTTGGTGAGCGTCTGGACTGTGGTGTAGTGGAGGGTTCCCCCCACGTTGAGCTTCACATACTTACTCCCCGCCAGGCTCCTGCAGGCCTTTTCTTCCCCAACATGGCAGGAGGATGATGCAGCAGAACCGGACACAGTCACCACATTCCCGCCAGATGAACCAGATGCCTCGGCAGACATCAGGGGAGTAGAAACCAAATACTGCTTATTTGCTGCCTAAAGATATAAAGCACACAAATACAGAGCAGACAGAATTACGGTCTGATTGCTTGGAGATGTTATGAGCAGTTCTGAAATGTGGTGGTGATTAAGAAATAGTTCATCCAAACTTGAATACTTCATAAATGTTTCCTCACTCTCATGTCGTTCCAAACCTGCATCATTTCCTTTCTTCCATGGACCTCAAAAGGAGAGTTTCTAAAGAATGTACTTGTTTTCATTCATGTAATTTAACTGGACTGGTGCTTTCAAGCACCCAAATTACACAAAACATCACAAAAAATGATCCACACGAATCCTGCTTTATACTTCTATATATTCTAAAGTCAAACAGTAGCTTCGTGTGAGATCAAATAAAAACAATTAAAAGAAATCAGCCCTAGCTCTCTTTTGTGTGTTCATGAGAGTTCATGAAAGTAGCAGCGAGGTCTAATTTGTGAATAAAATTGTTCCTTCAGGCCTCGAGTCAGATCTTTTAAGTAAAGTTGATCCAGTTAATAAAACTGGTCTAAATGCTTCATATATTAACTGAATTTAACTAATCCAGTTGTATATGGTTTCAAAAGACTTTGAATACAGCACACAAGTTACATGGATACTTTTTTTTTATCATTTTGGAAGCATTCCTCATATGAAAATACGGTCTTAAAATATTTGCAAAAACTCGTCTTTTGCGTTATAATTACATGTTTGAAAAATAGTAAAGAATATCAAAACTTATTTTCTGTCTGATTCTGAACAATTCCTTTAAAAATGAAATGTAGCCAGCAGGACATCAAAGCGATCTCAAGTGGTTACTCACAGGATTTCACATATGTACAGAAAATAAACCAATACATGTTGTGACATCATCAGAGATATGCGCGAACAAGGTGACAGTACACCATTATTTACAGTCATAAACTGTGACAACCACTGTATCGATCTCCGAAAACAACATTCACAAAGTCAGAAACATAATATATGAAAAGCAAAGCAATGCTTTTATCGCCCGTCTTAAAGAGAATCGAAAGATCTGACTGGGGTAACGTTATCCCTAAAAACTCAAACATATGGGAAACATAGCTCTCCTTTAGTAACGTTAGTACCCCGAGGCTTGTGAATATCTGTCCACTCCACCGAGCAGGCCACAGATGTGTTTCTGTTCTGATATCAGAGGAAATTAGGTCAACACATTCAGTAAGATCTTAACTCCAGCTGAAAGATCTCGCTAATCCTCCTCTGGAGTCTAGACCACACCAAATTGATTTCCCATCATCCACTGGCCTTTTAATAACTTGACAACTGTCGGTTAAAGGCAAACCCATCCACATAACGTGTCTAGTGAATATGATGTCTGTCTGATAAGCTTATTAGCCACTAGCTAGCTCTTGATAACATCAGTATGGGTGTCAACGAGCAAACACTTACCGAGCTGGGTCCTCGCGACAGGGTTTTCAAAATATAAAGTACTCGCGAGGGACAGTTACATATATAACACTAAGCCTGCCATGATTTTTCACCAAATCATAATTTCCTCTGTTGTCTTGCAGCACGGCTGTCTTCTTCCTCTTTCTAGCTTGTTGTGGGTTGACGATGGCTGCTTCCCCTCACGAGGGGTGTCTTTTGTTTACTGATTCGCTCACCTCAACGTCAGTCAAGAGAGTTAGTCCCGCCCACTGTCTGAATTCAGCCAATAGTAAAGGCCAGTTTATTAGGTCAGTGTTTTCTTCTCTAACACAATATTTAGTTCCTCCGCCTTTTCTTCTTGCTTGATATTTATATATTTATCTGTATGCTTATATTACTGTAAGTAACGTTTATATGTATATGGACATTTACTATCCTTATTTTTATTTTATTTTTTCTCATTTAGTTCTGTAACAGATTGATACTTGTATTGTGCCTTGAGATGTTTTTGTTTTTCTTTAAAAAAAAAGTACAAACATTTACGTGCTTGTGTCTATCTATCTATCTATCTATATGCTATTTTGCTAATGGCAAGAAATACCAGTATATAAAGAAAAGACACATTCACCATCCAACAGAGACTTTTATTTAATCTTAAATCTCAGCAAATAAATGTCTTTATGACAAGTATATTATGTTGATAAATAAATAACAATCAAGTAATACTATAAAGCAACAAAGCCCTCCACAGCATGGGCTCTGGTTATGGCACAGTGGAAAAGACGAAACTCACTGCATATTAACAAGAAACCATGAGAAATAAATAATAATAAATGTATAAAAAGCATTTCAGTTCGATGACTGCATCACAGCAAGCAGTTTTTTTTCTGTGTATATTTTCCTCAACATAGTGCATATGCAACAACATCAACTCTGATAACAATGACAGTAAGTATAATTGATCATGAATCCTAAGCTGAAGCGGTAAAACATACAATCGTTGCGTGCCGTAAGCGAGAGGACATTGCGCTCCTCTGAAACATGGTCATTCAACATCAAGCAGAAAGAGATTCTTAAGAAACAGCAAAGAACAATATGAAATGCTGGCATTGTCCTCGTTATTACATAATAGTGTGAGAAATACTATGGCAACCAGAAATTCTGAATGAAGTGACGTCACATTATGGGATGTATTTTGGCACTGAATCCGCTTGTATACTCAATTAAAATATTTACATTCAATATGTTCTTGTCATTGTGTATATGTATGTGTGATTGTGTGGCCATGTGTCTGTATATAAACATGGGAACATGAGAGTATAGTTTCATTTTTCAGATTATTTACGTGTATGTGTACTTATCTTTCTCAAAGTCTCTCTCTTTCTCTCTCTCTCTCCCCATTCAATTTCTTGTTCTTTCTTCCACTCTTTCCATCACTTTACAGTCCTTAAGGCACCAAACCTTCTGTTATAAAACATGCCTGACTGTGGAAATCAAACAACTGTTTTGTTGTTACTTTCAGTATTTCATTACTCTGATCTACTTATACAGTCAATAACATACACACACACGCGTTAACATACTACACAAGCACCTGCATAAACTCACAAGCAAACGCACTTGGTACGTACGTCAGTGAATCGACCGAGAGGGAGGAGAGAGAGTGGGATTAATGTGTTGTTATTAACTGAATAAAACAAATGAACGTCTTGCAGAGAGAGAGAGAGAGAGAGAGAGAGAGAGGGATTAATGTATTGTTATTAACTGAATAAAACAAATGAACGTCTTGCAGAGAGAGAGAGGAGAGGGAGGAGAGGGAGAGAGAGAGAGAGAGAGAGAGAGGAGAGAGAGAGAGAGAGGAGAGAGAGAGAGAGAGAGAGGGAGGAGAGAGAGGAGAGAGAGGAGAGAGAGAGAGAGAGGAGAGAGAGAGAGAGAGAGAGAGGAGAGAGAGAGTGGGATTAATGTGTTGTTATTAACTGAATAAAACAAATGAACGTCTTGCAGAGAGAGAGAGAGAGAGAGGAGGAGAGAGAGAGAGAGAGAGAGGGAGAGAGAGAGAGAGAGAGAGAGGAGGAGAGAGAGAGAGAGGAGAGGGAGAGAGGGGAGGAGGAGAGAGGGAGGGAGGAGAGAGAGAGAGGAGGAGAGAGAGAATGTGTTGTTATTAACTGAATAAAACAAATGAACGTCTTGCAGAGAGAGAGAGAGAGAGAGGAGAGAGAGAGAGAGGAGAGAGAGAGAGAGAGAGAGAGAGAGAGAGAGAGGAGAGAGAGGGAGGAGGAGAGAGGGAGGAGGAGAGAGAGAGGAGGAGAGAGAGTGGGATTAATGTTGTTATTAACTGAATAAAACAAATGAACGTCTTGCAGAGAGAGAGAGAGAGAGGAGGAGAGAGAGAGAGAGGGAGGAGAGAGAGAGGGAGGGAGGAGAGAGAGAGAGGAGGAGAGAGAGAGTGGGATTAATGTGTTGTTATTAACTGAATAAAACAAATGAACGTCTTGCAGAGAGAGAGAGAGAGAAATAACAGTATCCTTCCTTTTCTTCTCCTTTTCAGTCACCCAAAATGTGGATTCATTTGAAGACTCCTGTCTCAGATGGACACCTCATACTCTCGTGTGTCCTACAATGAGAAGGAAACACACTTCACTAGAAAATACAATACAATCACCATCTAAAGCAAATGAAATTATAATTAATATAATATGATACAGATACATTGATATTAAATACAACAAATAAGATAGAAAACACTATCATATTTATATATATGATGATGCAGCAGCATCTGAACTACCGTTAGAAGTCTGGGGTCAGTATATGATTTTATTGCTTCAAAAACTGGTGATAATAATAGTTTCTTGAGCAGCAAATCAGCATATTAAAATGATTTCTGAAGGATCATGTGACACTGAAGACTGAAGTAATGATGCTTTGGAAAATATATTACAATGAAAAATAATTATTTTAAATTGTAATAACATTTTTGCAATATTTCTGCTTTTACTGTATTTTTGATCAAATAACTGCAGCCTTTGTGAGCAGAAGAGACTTCTTTCAAAAACATTAAACCCAAACTTTTGAATGGTAGTGCATCTATATATTTATATATATATAAAATAAGAGTGAATGCTGTGCTGGAAGATCTGCGAGATTGAAGATAGCAAACAGACTATGATTCCCTAAAGAGAAAATCAATGCGTTTGATTAGGGATGCACGATATTATCGGACTGATATCGGCATCGGCCGGTTATGGATTTAAATGTAGATATCGGTATCGGCCCGATATATAAAAATGATACCGATATGTCTTGCCGATAAGAGGAATACGTTAACTCACATGTGCTAGAAGTGGCGGCTCCAGGATGTTTTGTTGGGGTGCTAAGGGGGGCTTAACAGTTCAGAGGGGGTGCCAAAAAACAAATTCAATTGAGAGAAAGTAATGACGCCTAATTTTAGCTATCAGTTTTTTATATACAACAGGCATATTTAACTTTTTTCTGTGGTATTAAACTTCTCATATGCCACTGCTATTAGTAATATAACTTCTAATGCCAACTGCCAAATATGACACTTACAAAGTGTGACGAGTGGGTGGGACCGAGAGACATGGGAACGGAGCGAGTAAATGATGATGAGCGACACCTGCGCCACTCACCGGTCTCGGGTCCCACGGAGGAGCTCCGGAGCGACGACAGTGAAAGACGAGAGAGGACCAGGCCTGGATTTTAGTTTGTGTTTTGTGTGCGGCAGTCGTCCGTGAGGGGCTGCTGTTTTTCATTTGTGTTTGGTTATTTTATTTATTAAAATCTTTGAAATGTTTGCCGGTCCCCGCCTCCTTCTTCCCGTATCTACAAACCGTTACACAAAGTAATATAATTTATGAATAAATAAGTTGAATTGAGTTGAATATATCGGCATATCGGACATCGGCAACAATCCAAATATCGTGCATCCCTGCCTTTGATTTCTTGGTGTTCAGTTCCACATCCTAACAGTTTATAAGTATAAATTCCCCTAGAGTGTGAGCATCTTACCCCTGCCTCATAGAGAGGGTTGTTAAAGTCAGACTCCACCGTAATGGGACTGTAGGAGTGGGTGTGAGAGAGAGACTTCCAGAACAACGGTTTCCACTGCCACCTACACACACTGAGAGAGACAGGAAGAGACGAAACGAGAGCTGTTAGTGCAGAAGAGCTGAATAAGGAACAGCTGTGAAGAAGGTTTTGACAATAATCAGGGAAAATAGCTGGATTTGAAGAAGATATAGCCATTCTGCTCTAGTAATGTGATGTATTTCAGTGTCAAATGCTTTAGTAATGTGATGTATTTCAGTGTCAAATGCAAGGAAGGTTTGATTTTATCCATAGGGAAATGAGTTAGGAAATGGTAGAATGTTATTTATTTATTAAATTTCAAATTTCCAGCCCAAGAGCCACCAACAATAACTTTTTGTCTGAAATAATGTGCAATAGTAAATTATACAAAATAAGACCAGGAACATTTGCATTGTTAAGTACGTATTTTATAATAATAGGGCCAATTTTGATTTCATGAACGTTAACACAAACCAAAAGCATTTGGAAACACAAGCATGCCAAACGTACTTGGTATAGTACATGTAGATTCCTCCAATCAGAAGGATGACCAGAATGATTGGCAGGATAATGGCCAATGCAATGTTCTCACTCAGCATTTGATGAGAAGCCTCTAATGCCTGAGAAACTGCAAAGAGTGGAAGTTAATAACATGGACATCATTGTGTGACATAGTGGGCCAAATTATCAAACCAATATGAATAGTACTACTTATCAATGATAACCAACTTTACCCTCCAATTTATGATCGTCCAGTAGCCCTTCATAGGCCACTGCAAATAAATAAAACATGACGTTTTCAAACTCTTCAGATAGAAATGCCAACTCTATGTATTAGACTAGTTGACATCCACATACCTTTACAGAAGGGTGGAGGGCTGTTCCACTGAGAGGGGTGTCCTGGGACACAGTTGATGATGACTTCCCCAATGAGCTCATAGCCCTCATAGCAGAAGAAGCGCAGCGTCTCACCTGCCTGGTAACTGTGCTTGTACAGAGTCTGATAGCCATTGTCAGGCACGCCAGGGTTTGGGCATGGATCATATTTTACTGTTTAGCAGAAAGATAGAGGGCAATATGGTTGATTGGAGGTGTATAGGTTAGTACATTAGACAGAAATCTGGTACTTGGGACAAAATATTTAGCTGTATCTGTAATGTTTTATTCTAATATTCACAAGTTTGGTGTCAGTAACAGTTTGTTTTTTTGAAGTCTCTAGTTTACCAAGCCTGCATTTTTTGATCTACAATATAGTTATTTTATGAAATATTACAATTTATAATAGCTTGTTAATACATTTTACAGTTACAATGTATTTCTGTGATGCAAAGCTGAGTTCTCAGCTTCATTACTCCTGTCTTCAGTGTCACATGCTCAAGAAACATTTCTTATTATTATTATCAGTGTTGAAAACAGTTGTGCTGATTAATATCTTTGTGAATTTTTACAGCATCTAAATCAACATTTTTAGTTGTGCATTGTAAATGTCTTTACTGACACTTTTGATCAGTTTAATGCATCCCTGCTTAATAAAAGTATTAATATTAAAAAAAAATTCTTACTGACCCCAAACTTTTGAATTAGTCATTTCTATTCACTATTTATAGAATCACTATTTAAGACCTCATTAAGATTGTCAGTTGATTAAAATCATTAATAATTTTTTTATTTCAATTGTTGTTCAATTGTTTTTTTGTATTTGATTCAGTGTATTTAGAAATATGCATGAATGCATTCATTTTGACAGCCCTAATTATGAATATTAATCCATTAAAACAAATCTGAATTAAATCCATACAGAATCAAGAGGGGGAAAATGTTTTAGTTTGTGCATTTTTTTCTTCACCAGACACATGATACCTCATCATGTGTACAAAAAGAACATGTACTCACAGACACACTTGGGGCTGCGGTCGCTCCATTTGGGCATGCCGGTGTCTCTGCCGTGGCAGGAGATCTGGTTCGGGCCTTCCAGCTGATAACCCTGGTTACATGTGAAGCGTACCACTGTTCCCACTGCAAAACCAGACTCCGGATGTACTGAGCGTGCTCCATTGACCACTTCTCCTGGATCAGGGCACTGTTGGACTAGAGGGACATCAAAGCCAGGAGGATAAAGAGTGTACAGTAATAATCCAATAATCAAACTGGTAATCGATGAGTCTACTAATTAACCTGAACCATTAAATACATCAATGTGCTCCAAAGATAAAAAATAACTAACTTTTCACACAGGAGGGCGGGTTGTTGCTCCAGGAGAGATCCCACTGGCAGGTGATAATGTCAGAGCCAACAATGTCATAACCAGGCTGACATTGATAGGTTAACACACTGCCCCTCACCAGAGACGGGTGGGAGGAGCTGCTCCAGCCAAACTCAATTTGAGGAAGGGCAGGGCATGTGTCATTTGGTTCCACCTCTGCAAGGATTGAAAGGAAGTGGCATCACTGTAAGCTACAGCACAAAAGATACAGAAAAAGACAACCCCTTTGACATGTACCTCTGTAGTGAATGAGGAAGCCTTGGCTCAGTATAAATGAGGAGTCATCAGGATCGCTCTGAAACTGAATGGTGACCTCTGAACCTCCTGATACAACCCTGAACCTTTCTCTTGAGCCCAGGTACTGTCCAATCACGTGTGACGTCAGATCATGGCCATCGAATATTGTGAGAATGTCGTTATGGCGGATGTTCAAACTGCAAACAAAAGATAGGAAAATAGATAAAAATGCAATTAAACCAAAAACAGAATTGAACACAAACTGTTACAATCACACATTACATTTGTACGTCCATTTCGATGCGCTTGTCCTCGCTGACATGTATTTGCCACACACAGTCCTGCCCCTTCGAGTAGCTCTGTGGCCAGTCAGGAGACAACACAGTTCCCACCGGGTCCGTGAGCTCCCCTCCACACAAAGCTGAGAGGAGAAGAAGAGAAGGAATTATTAAACAGCTTTACATTATTAGGCCAGACTGATTCTATGAGGAAGTTCCTCGAAGCCCTATTAGGTGCCATTTAAAACTGCTGTGAGTGAAATTTACTTAATGACAGAATTTTTTAATCAACTTTGAACCACATTATTTTCTTTATAATTTGCACTAAATGAATGGATATTGACAGTTCTAATAAAGATCAGTAGGTAGTTGTGCAGTTTGTGAATGAATGACATTCAGACATTTGAAGTCGGTAAGATTCAATGTTTTGTCCTCCAAGGCTGCATTTATTTCATTACTAATTCAGTTAAAACCGTAATATTGTGACATAACATTACATTAAAAAAATCTAATTTAATATATATTTTTAAATGTAATTTTGTCCTGTGATGGCAATTAATTTTCAGCATCATTACTCCAGTCTTCAGTGTCTCATGATCCGTCAGAAATCAGTCTAATATGATGATTTGAGTCTGAACAAATATTTATTATAACAACCAATGTTGAAAACAGTTGTGCTGTTTAATATTTCATGGAAACTGATCATTTTTTCAGCATTCTTTGATGATGCACAGCATCCATTTGATATATTTTTGTAACAATGTAAAAGTCTTTACTGTCACCTTTGATCAACTTAATGTGTCCTTGCTGAATAGAAGTATTAATTTCTTTAAAAAAATCTTAAATAAAACTCAATTTTTAAAATCTTACTGATCCCAAGTTCATGAATGGTAGAGTACAAGTACTGTAAATATGTGCTGTCATACCTCTGCAGACAGGTTCACTCTCATTCCAGTGAGGGTCATTGGGGTCAACACACTCCATAACTCCTGAGCCTTGCTCCATCACGAAACCAGGAGAGCACGAGAAGGTTACTACAGTACCCAGTGGGAAGGTGATGTCGCTGCTGCTGAAATTCCCATGGGGCAGGTACGGTTCATAACAGTGTTCCCCGTCAAAGGCTGAAAGAGGAAGCATGTTAAGATATCAAGCAAAAGTATTCTGCATTCATATATTACATATTACTGTTTGTGTTATTAAATATAAAAATTAATTACAACAATTATGGTGGTATATGGTTTACAGCAGGGGTCTCAAACTCGCGGCCCGGGGGCCAATTGAGGCCCGCAGGATGATATTTTGTGGCCCCCTAGTTGACATCAAAGTTTAGTGTTAGTGCGGCCCGCACGTTGTTCTCAAATGCACCTTTTTGCTGAGTCTTGCCACACTTTTATTTCATTTTTTATCACTTATGGGCTACCATGGAAAGTCTCGTGACAGCTTCCGGCGGCGTTCAGAGTAACCGTTCATGTTCAGAATAAACATTCATGGTAAAGAACTGTTAATAATAAAGATTGAGAAGATTGGATAAGTTGTGCTCCTTTTTTTGGAATACGTGAAACCCTTTTTTTTGTGGAATACTTAATGCGGCCCAGCCTGACCCAGACTCCACCTCCAGCGGCCCCCAGGTAAGTTGAGTTTGAGACCCCTGGTTTACAGAAACAAAATATATTTTGTTGAATGTGTGAAAGCTGTTGTCTTACCTTCATAGCGGAGAGCCAGCAGCAGTGGGATGGAGGAGGAGTCAGCCGTGAGCTCCACATACAGAGACATTCCCTCGCTCACAAAGCCTCGTTCTGGAATATCATCCAGATCCGAGTCGAAGAGGAGCGGAGCTGTAGAGCAATTGCCGCTGCGCACAATCAGCCTAGGACAGGGATGAGGGAACAGCAAAGAACATCAAGAAAAGTGTGACATTAAATTAAAGGAATGAGCCAGGAAGGATTGAGATCAGGGTAGGTTTTACTGGAAGAAGAAGATGATCGCATTTGGTGTTCATTCCTCAACAGAAAACTTTTGTATAGCTTGTACATTTTCTAAATATATATATAGAATTGCAACTACGTGAGTAGAGACAAAAATCATAAATAAAATAATCAAAAAAACTAAGATAAAAATGAAGTAGCTTAGTACACAGGATCAATGAACTCTCACTTGTCATTGTCTTCATCGAGAGCCACCCTCTCAAAATGGAGGTGGAGCCTGTGGCCTTCCTTGGCCTCCAGCAGCCAATGGCAGCTCAGGTTGCTACCGCTGCTATGGTTACTTACAGAGGGGAGGGTTGGGGACAGGATGCGTCCAACAGTAGCATTTCTAATCCACCTCCACAAGATACAGCTTTAATATACAGAAACACATGTGAATGCTTAAACACATGGCAATAAACAGACATGTCTTCAAGCAACTGTAGATACTGAAAAACATCACAATAACTGAATGAAAATGTAACCCACCCACACACTGGGGTTCTGGGGTGCTCCATTTGGGTCGGGTGGAATTCAAACAGGTTGCAACCTCATGACCTCTGACCTCAAATCCAGGATCACAGTGGAAGTGAGCCTGACCTCCAGGATGAATGTCAGTGACAGTCACTCCACCACTCTCAGGGGAGAGAGGAAACGAGCAGGACAGGAGGAACGCTGGGATGGGGTTAAAAGAACAAGACAACACACAAATTACATTTCACTTACAGTCCAGGTCAAATGTTTTGAGGTCAGTAAGTTATTAATTAAGACATTCATACTTTTATTCAGCAAAGATGCATTGTTCAAAAGTGACAATAAAGACATTTATAATGTTAAAAGATTTATAATCTAAATAAATACTGTTCTTTCAAATTTTCTATTCATCAAAAAATCCTGGAAAAAAGTAAAAACAATATTAAAGGGCACCTATTATGCCCCTTTTTACAAGATGTAATGTAAGTTTCAGGTGTCCCCAGAACATGTCTGTGAAGTTTCAGCTCCACAGATCATGTATTACATCATTTTGAAAATGCCTATTTTGAGTGGAAGCAGAAACACACTTTTTTGTGCATGTCTCTTTAAATGCAAATGAGCTGCTGCTCCCCGCCTCTTTTCCAGAATAGGGCCGTGCCTTCACAGTACCTCAGTTACTCTGCTAAAATTATCATGTATATTGGGCTGAAATCATGTGTTTTAAAGCCAGACCAGTTTAAACTTCTGATAATATGGTTTTCTGAGCACACACATCCGGACAGAGTGCCTGTCACATGGCATGTGAATACTAAACAGTACTTTCATGTCTTATTACACTTAAACACACAAAGTTCATGTTAAAACACACAATGTCTGTGAAGATGATACCTTTAAGCAATACAACTGTTTTTGACATCGATAATAATAAGAAACATGTATTGAGCAACAAATTCAGCTGAGTTCATAAAGATCGTGACACTGAAGACCGCTGAATATTCAGCTTTGCCATCACAGGAATACATTTAATTATATTATAATAGAACTCAGTTATTTGTAAATTGCAATAATATTTCACAACATTACTGCTTTGATGTATATACATCCATTTGGTGAGCATAAGAGAAAAAATCGAACAACCCCATATGTTTTGAACAGTAGTCTCAATCATTGTTACAAGCAAAATACCTTGATAGTGAAAGCTGAAAACACCATGATTGGCTTGCTTCAGGCTTTTATAGTGGATCTGCACTTGGTTGGTTGAGCTACGAATCACCTGACCTTCGCTCATTAGCGTCTCATTGGTCAAAAGCTCAGACGCTGTCCCACCCAGCTCCAGAATGGTAAGGGACTCCTCCTTGGACAAGTTTAGTTTCTTCACCTTTAAAACAGACAGGTGTTACCATAACAGCAGTTAATGTCCGAGATTGTATCAAGGGCAAATTTTTCAGAGCTCATTAGAGTGACATCGCCCATGCAAATGCCAATAAGATGCATTAGCTATGTTAACAGCCAGTAACCGTGGTGACATAGAGAGATGCTATCTGAGGTTATAATGGAAACTGTGGTAACGGTGAAGCCATCACACCTGTATTTCAACACCATATCCAAGATAAACGGTGATGCTGTAGGTGCACTCCAGCGGGGAAAAGGGAGATGAGGAGGAGAGGGGATCAGGGGACTCGACTATTCCCTCCATTCCTGACAGACTGGCATTGCACTGAACTGGAGAGAGAGAGAGAGAGAGAGAGAGAGAGAAAGAGCGCGAGAGAGAGAGAGAGAGAGAGAGAGAGAGAGAGAGAGAGAGAGAGAGAGAGAGAGAGAGAGAGAGAGAGAGAGAGAGAGAGAGAGAGAGAGAGAGAGAGAGAGAGAGAGAGAGAGAGAGAGAGAGAGAGAGAGAGAGAGAGAGAGAGAGAGAGAGAGAGAGAGAGAGAGAGAGAGATTCAAACTGTGGGCCAATCCATTGCAAAATACATTCATTGACTACTTCTTTCAAATTACATGAATTATTTTATTACTCGGACATAACCAAAATTATATGAACCTCTTGGAAAATGTGCATGTTTTCAAAACTATTCAACATAATACTTTTATATTTCTGCAGTAATATCACTTTAAAATATATTCCAAATCTTAAAGATTATGTACTATCAAACAATTATACATAGCTGAACACCTAGCAAGTGTTAGTCTTTCAATTTCATTAGCATCTATACAGTACAACAGGAGACAGCAGGGAAATGTTTGTACTGTAACGTAAACACGGCCATGTAACATATACTGCAGTGAATTATAAAAAGAGAGAGCTGTCATTCTTGTTTTGTAAAACATTCACAAAAAAAAACCTTGTATAATGTTACCGGTTTGAGTGTTTACCATTAGGTCATTGTATTATTAGTGAAACTTGTACAGTATGAACATGTACAGTATGAAGAGTTTTGATAGTTTTGGATGTAAAATGTACTGCTATGCCAAGCTGAAAGTTGGTTAGGTTTGAAGAGTTTAGAAAAAGTGACCTTAGTGTTAGGAAACGTGTCTTGGCGACCATAAAATATTTTACAGGTCTGAGACCCACCTGCGACGTTTAGAGCTTCATGTTGGAAATAATTCAACCGTCTCCAACTGTAATGTGCTTTTGTTGGTTATGATACCTGGTGTGTGCACTGTTGTTATTGTCGTTGTAGTGATTAGAGTGGTTGTGGTCTCTTCCTCAGCTGGTGGTGATGTCACGGCACTCCCAAAACCTGATTGGCCTGCTTGAGGTGCAGCCGATGAGGTCACTGCGGTGGTGAGTATTCCTGGTGACATCACTGTGGAGGCGGGATCTGATTCTCTGATGGACGGGATGGCCTGGGTCGGGTTAGTAGTTGTACCTGTGAGTTAAATCCCAGATGGTAAATAGTGGTGACATAGAACTGGTTTAGAAGTGTTCTCGTTATAAAGGACTGACCTCTGTTACCAGGGGTGTGGCCCAGGTACTCCTTACTCAGAAGCGCAGCATGGATGACATCTCCCAAGGGCCGGGGACTGGAGGTCACGGTGGGAGGAGCCTCAGGATCTGACGTCCCTAAAGATGCACCTAAAAAGACCACGGGACTGTCAAACTTAAGCTCTTTCAGCTAAATAGGTTAGGTGTAAAGTGATCTACATGTATTATGTGCATTCACATCGTGTCAATAGTTAAACATACACGTGTACGTTACCTGAAGCCAGGTGCAGCAGTGTGACAGACAGTGTCACAGCAAAAACTGTGGAGACCATTTTCAAATATGAGAGGACTGCCTGGGTGCAAAGAAAAAGAAGTAGTAAGAGGGAAAGAAGGATAAAAAGGCAAAGATTAAAGTTAAGGGAGATAGTGAGTCAAATTTTTGTGACAAATGTATGCTCCTAAATACTGATATAGATCCATAATATACATTATAAAACTAGTCTTTGACGTACTGTGAAAATGTATCAAAAATATTGATGACTTATAATTTTACAAAAGATTTCAATCTCAAGTAAGGTCTGTGTTTTTGAATTTTCTATTAATCAAATAACACTTAATAATGTCATCAAATCAGCATATTAGAGTGAATAAAGTATCATGTGACACTGAAGACTGGAGTAATGATGCTGAAAATCCAGCTTCGTCATCACAGGAATAAATTACATTTTACAATGTATTCAACTATATAACAGTATTTTATTAAAAATTGTAGTAATTTGTCACATTATCACGGGTTTTACAGTAATAATGCAGCTTTGATGAGCATAAGAGGGTTTCAAACACATATGTGACCCTGGACCATAAAACCAGTCTTAAGGGTCAATTTTGAGTAAAAAAGCTTGTCATTGGTGTATAGTTTGTTATGATTGGACAATATTTGGCCGAGATACAACTATTTGAAAATCTGGAATCTGAGGGTGCAAAAAAATCTAAATATTGAGAAAATCACCTTTAAAATTGTCCAAATTATGTTCTTAGCAATGCATATTACTAATCAAAAATGAAGTGTTGATATATTTACAGTAGGACATTTACAAATTATCTTAATGGAACATGATCTTTACTTAATATCCTAATGATTTTTGGCATAAAAGAAAAAAATATAATTTGACCCATACAATGTATTTTTAGCTATTGTTACAAATATACCACAGAGACTTAAGACTGCTTTTATGGTCCAGGGTCACATTTAAACTTTTCAACATCAGTGTGAGTCATCAGATTCTGTCAAATTCTGTCCAATCGAAAGCTCTCTAGAATGAGGATGTCCATCTCCATACCTAAAACACACTGTTAAAATAAATCATGGTTTATGCAGCTTATTAGCTATTGTTTAACAGCATGGAGTACTTCATTATAACTCGCCTTACACTTCATATCAACAAATATAGGAAAATGAGTCTTTAAAGCTGAAGTGTTAAACATGACAGTGGACCACAAAACCAGTCATAAAGCATTTTTGAAACTGAGATTCATATATCATCAGAAAGCTGAATAAATAAGCTTTCCATTGATGTATGTTTGTTAGGATAGGACGCTATATATTTGGCTGAGATACAACTATTTGAAAATCTCGAATCTGAGGTTTAAAAAAAATAAAGTTGTTCTCTGCAAAGCATGTTACTAATCAAAAAATATGTTTTGATATATTTACAGTAGGAAATAAAAAAAAATCTTCATGGAACATAATTTTTACTTCATATCTAGTGATTTTGTCATAAGAGAAGATTTGATCATTTTGACCCATACAATGTATTTTTGGCTATTGCTACAAATATACCAGTGCTACTTATGACTGGTTTTGTGCTTCAGGAACACATATGAGTTAGTTTGATGAATTAGGTTTTATCAATTTAAAACAATTACTAGTGATGATATGCGGCTAAAAAATGCAGTTTCTTAATGCAGAAGTTCAAAAGGAAAATAAACTGCAGAAATGCGTCATCTCGTAAAATATTCCCTGAAGTCATTGGGTCTTATGTTGTATATCAAATCTTATGGCCTGACAGCGCACGAGACATATGGGCCCCTGACGTGCCCACGTTCAGTGATCAATGATGTCACCGAGAGACAGGTAGAAGAGACTGTGGCCCAGTGACCACCACAAGCCTCGTTTAGTATTTACCGCACACGCAGATGCTGATGCTCAAAAACCGGGATCATAATACAAATGAAAAAAAGGCAGATGAAAACATATCACGGCTCGACATTGATTTATAATACACACACTAATGTAACCACGACAGAATATGCGGGCAGACGATGTTGCTGACACTGCGGGCACAGCGTTTAGATAATTTATTCAGACGCTCTTCTCCTCATCTGCTTCAAAAACATCTCCTCTTATCCCTGCTTATGACGCAAGACGCCCATTCCCTCCTCAAAACGCATTAGCAAGCCATCTAGACTGAATAAACCTGCATTTCTTTCTGAAGTAAAGCGATATTGATTATTATGAATGGTTTACAGTGATTTTATGAACGCATCCGTTGCATCTGTATGCAGGTGGATGTCGCGCAAGGCACAGCGCTGTCTCTCAGAGGGAAACAGAACATATACGCACCCGCAATACGCAGTTTCTCTTTTCTATTCGTCAAATTGAATCCTCTAGGTTTCTTTCGTTGACCTGGTGATTCTTTGAGTATTTCGTGTGTTTCTCTAGCACCGCTCTCGCTGCTGCGTTTCTTCGCTATCCTCCGTGTCGTTCCTCCACCCCCTCCAAAAATACCACAACTGGCGCTGCGCGTCAAGCGGATTTTAAATAATCACTGGAACGCTCGCGGCCCAGTTATTATCAAACACGAGTGTTCCATTCGAACCTACGGAGAAGACAGTGACGTTTGCGTTCCGAGGAAAAAATCAGTTTGCGTCTGTTCTTTGTTGTATTTTCTTCCTTCGTTTATTTTTGGCTTATGGCAGGTATCAGGTGAGCGTTGAGCAGGCATAGATGGCAGTTCCATACATATGCTTGGCGTGTTGACTGTCAATGAGCGATGTCCGGATCTTCCGAGTCGAATCTTTTTAATGAACCGAAATGAGACTGAGCTTGTCCGAGCACATCTCGAGTCAACAGACTCACTAACAAATACCACCACAAACAGATTCTACGTAGGGCTAATCATTTGATCGTCTTTGGCCAAGTATGTGTATCTCATTCTCACATCCTGAGAAGATAATAACCCTTTCGATCCACAGAACAATCATTTTGCATCTTTTCTTGATAGGTTTTTTCTAATCGTTTGTTTTTGTCCGTCTGCAGAAAACAGGAGATAGAATCGGATCTTTTAGTGAATCGATTCATAAAACAGGTAATGTTATGCACGAATCGGATTGAACAATTCTTTTACCAATCTATGGACCTACTGAAACATGAGTTTCACCAACACACATTTCAAACACATTTGTTATCTTCGATTTAACAAAGCCTTTTGGGGCTAAAATATTTTTGTGTAGGCTCTTATGTAGCCTATCTGTACGTTAAATTTATTTTACATATTAGGCTTATTAGGCCTATTACATATTCACATATTAACATTAACTGCCAGAGAGAAAAAAAAGCGAAAAGAAAAGAAGAGAAGAGAGAAAAAAGAAAGGCCAAAATACATACATTTCAATACTTTCAGAGTATGTTTCAAACTTTCAAACCATTACATGGTTCATTCCAAGACATGTATATATAATTTAAAGTCATTTATAAAATGTGAAAAAGCTGTTTTACATTGAGCCCACTTCTTCTTATGTATATGGTATTTTCCTAAAATAAACAAATGTATAATACACTGTCCTTTACAATTCAAATTTTCATTTTCTGTACAAAAAATGCATATAAAATGTACACATTTCTACCAAACACTCTGTTTTTCTATTAAAATTGAATTCCAAATCCTTGAAAAATAATCTTGAGTAAATACAATAAAAAAAGATTAAAAACAGTACATTTTTCTTGACCGCAAAATTCACAGGTATATGAAATAGTAGGCTTACTATTTCCAAAACATGCTTAGCAGGATACATTCTTATATGAAGTAGATTTTGTAAGACAATTCCTTGATTTTGTTATTGATACAAAACGTGTTTGGCCGTTTCCATGCTTTAACCCAAGAGCGGTATTACCAAATAAAGAATAATCTTATTTAGTAACCAAAGAAATCTTGCTGCAGACAAGGGCACAGAACAAAGAGCATTCCTTATAATCTCATAAAACATCAGCATTTAAATGAAAATATTTCCACAAGGACTCTCCATGCTAGTTTCTTCTGAAATACAGATTTTTCAAAGTAACACAGTCTTCGGAATTGTGTCAAGAACAATAGCAAATGATCTTGGTTTAATTGGGAATTAGAATTGTTGGAGAAATTCAGTATATGACAACATGGGAATTAACTTAATGTCTCTTACTAAAAGAATACCTTCATTGAATCAAGTATAATAGAAGAAAGATTTGTTTTAAATAATATGTCCTTGTTATTCCATATGAAATAGAGGTGGGGTAAAAAAAAAAAAGTGTGCTTATACATACACCAATATCCATGCTAGCAGGGCTTGTCTGTGAAAACCGGCCAATTTAACAGGAATTTTGTACTGTAACGTTTTACAGAACACAAACATGGAGCACGTGATACGATGAAAGAATCACTGAATCGTTCTTAGTACAAGTTCATCCAAACCAACTGTTCGAAAGAACCGATTCATCAAATGGGCCAGACTTCCCTCCACTACAGGCTGGTGTTTGGTTGTTTTGAGTGTTTATTTTTTCTGTCCACCTCACGTGCGCTGCGCAGTGGTTGAACTGAAGTAGCGCAAGACGTAGACGGCGCTCTGCATAGGAGCTGTCCAGAGACTCGGTGCTGAAACTTGCCCCTTCGGCTCTAGAACAAACAGCAAGAAGGGGAGACACAATCCTCAAATAGGGCTTAACAACCCAGCAACGAGGGCCTGGTTGATTCAGATGCGCCAGTACATGGACGAAGGTAATAAAA
Organism: Gymnocypris eckloni scoliostomus; assembly: GCA_027564155.1. Lineage (NCBI taxonomy): Eukaryota > Metazoa > Chordata > Actinopteri > Cypriniformes > Cyprinidae > Gymnocypris > Gymnocypris eckloni. The sequence goes on along the minus strand of CM050415.1, from coordinate 34,431,972 downwards.
AACATCTTCGTTCTCTTCCGTAAAGGAGGAGGAGTCATTCTTCCAGCCTTACGGAAGCTACGAATGCGGAATCTACTGTATTTTCAGGGCAGCAGATAAACAGAGGAAGGGACGTGGTGAGAACGACGGGGGAAAGAGAGACTGAGTAAGACCTGGAGACGTGGTAAGAGAACACACATATACAGAACACCATAAAAATGAAGAAAATCGCGCTGCAAGTGTCTGAATTGTAACTTGCATCGTTCGGTAAAACTCGGTTCTTTCCGTCGTCACGCTCTCTCCGGACATCCGTGTGCAATGTTTCAGCAACGTGAGTGCTGTCTGACAATGAAAGCGACCACACAAACTGACTGCAGCAGGAATCATTATGCAATAAAGCGAGAGATATTTAACCGAGTGAAGCCTCGGATTGATTAATATTCATTATCTCTGGTCAGATGCATATGAATTATTCAGCTATTAAACACGAAGGAAGAGAAATGTCAAAATGTATTGATTTTACACAGTGAAGAAAGTCTCATGTTACAAGCACTTAAGAAGTTAATTAAGGCCATGATTATCTTTCTTTCTTTCTTTCTTTCTTTCTTTCTTTCTTTCTTTCTTTCTTTCTTTCTTTCTTTCTTTCTTTCTTTCTTTCTTTCTTTCTTTCTCTGTAAGCTCACTCTCTCAGCATTATGCCCTGGTCTCTGGACTTGGTGCCGCTTCCCCCCTGTGTGTTGCTGGGTGGTCCTCCCCTCAGCGGGCTGCTCTGGACCGTCCTCCTCCTCTTCCTCTGGTACTGCTACCGCATGGGTTCTGACCCACCATCCCATTCTGGCATGCTAAAAAGTGGCTCTGGCCGATCCTCATTCTCTCGGCCATCCAGCCGTTCCCCAGTTGACCCCAGACACTCTGCACCTAAAGCATCTGCGGCTATCACCATGGAGATGGTGGAGGAAGAGGAGGGCACAGAGAGCTACCTGACACCCGTGTTGAGCCATGCCCCGTTCCCCACCGAGGCTGCACCGGAAAGCAGGAAGTTGTATAGAGCACTACAAGAGTATGCCAAGCGCTACAGTTGGGCTGGCATGGGGCGAATTCACAAGGGCCTGCGCAATCAGGTCAGAGATGGGAAAATTAAGAAAACCTAAGGCACTTTCCTTAATATTTGTGTTGTATCTCAACATTTATATCACTGTTTGTCCCTCGACATCTTCCTTGCTTCTGTCTAGGCCAGGATCAATGATCGGCCATCCATTCAAAAGCCTCATCTCTTCTACCTCCCAGATGTTCCCAGCATACCTTTCTTTCCCAGGGATGCTCATCGTCACGACATTGAGGTTCTGGAGGCCAGCTATCCCATAATCCTTGCTGAGTTCCAAGCTGTCTACCAGAGGGGGGTTGATACAAAGCTAGGGTGGAGCTACCAAGGACCAAAGGTGACTAAACATACTAAACTATTTCAGGAATTTCAACGGTTCAAAGAGACAACTGTAAATATCTCAGTAAAATCTGTTTATTTGATTTGTATCAATATTCCCAATCTATACAATCACAGTTGACCAGATTAGACGGACGGACGGATAGATAGATGGATAGATAGATAGATAGACAGACAGACAGACAGACAGACAGATAGATAGATAGATAGAGGCAGGCAGACAGGCAGGCAGGCAGACAGACAGACAGGCATAGATAGACAGACAGACAGGCAGGCATAGATAGACAGACAGACAGACAGACAGATAGAAGATAGATAGATAGATAGATAGATAGATAGATAGATAGATGAGTTGTAATTACTAGAAAATATTCGCTACAGCTGCAGTGAAGATGTGTTTCATAGAAGAAAAAAAAACAGCATTTGGGTTAAATATTTTTATAAATAATGACATTTTTATTCTTAGTTAAACTGTACTAATTCACTTGTGTTCTGCATCACTTTATTTTATAATTCACTTGTCCTTCTTGCCCTCTCTTAATATTTTCCAATCAATATCTGTACTGCACTGCTGTAGAGGATCTGTTTGGATTCTATTCATCATTCTCTCATAATAATCAGGCTATAAAATGCAGGACATAGACACACAACCTCTGAGCTAAGCTTGAGAATAGAGAGAACATGTGCTGTGTGTTATGCACGTATGATGATGAACTCATGTGTTGATCTCTCATGCAGGGCCAGACAGTGTTCCCGCTCTATAACGCTGGAGTGTGTGTGGCCAGAAACTGCCGTGCGTGTCCGTGTACATACCGAACCCTCCTCTCTCTCAGAACCTTCATCAGCAGTAACTCTCTGGGATCTGCTGGCTTCTGGCTCCTGGGTCCTGGGGCCACATTGGGAGGGGCCTATGGCCCTACAAACACACGTCTACGCTGCCATCTGGGTAAGTCACAACACTGAAACACAGAAAACTCTTCTGCACAGAACTACTGTTGGGGTCAGGAAACAATAAAATAAATAAAAGTTTTAAAATGCAAGTCAGACATTGAGTCAAAGAGATCACCCCTAAGACATTTCCTAAAATTACAACATTATCGCCGTATGAAAAGTTATGTTTAACAAGGTTGTGTCCTCTCCGAGAGGTACTGCTTCTGTAGGATATTGTACATTATCAAATAATTTTAAGCCATTTGACAATGTAGTGTTGTAGCACAGATGGGAGGGAGATCATGACTGCACATATGATCCGGTAGAGTGGGAGTGAGTTATGGAAAGAATGCTTCTTTAATATCCACCAAACATAGACAAATCCAATTTTACACTCCTCAAAAACTCCACATTAAACACCACTTTATCTTCCAAATGTCAAAGGTGTAAAACATCTGAAAGCAATTTACTTCATATGCTTTAAAATTGTCCTGTATTTAAGGATTTTGGGAAAATATAACTTATTATTAATAATTATTGATAACAAAGTTTATAGGTATCCCAATCAGTCATGATCCTAGAGTTTGGATATTAGGGGATACTGAATTATTAGATTCGTCTCATCATAAAAAGTATTTCATACGTTTTGCTGGTACGGCTGGTAAAACTTTAGATTAGTTAATTGGAAGTCGACTCATTCTCCATCTAGAAAACATTGGATCAACAAACTCATTTCATACTGCACCCCTGAGAAAATCCTCTTCAATGTTAAGAAATCTCCAAAATCTTTAGAAAACATGGGGCTCTTTTTGGAGCCTTTGCCTTCTCTTATTGCAAAATAATTGCAAGAATGTACATTATTTTTTAGATTCATGGATTTTTTTTATTTTATTAATAATTAAGACAGCTAAATAGATTATTTATTAGTTTTTCTTCTTCTTCTTTCTCTTGTTAGTTTTGCTTTTGTTAAAGAAAAATATGCTTGTAATGTTGTTTATTAAATATATGTTTTGTTTCACATTATATCTGAAAATAAAACTATTTAAAAAATGTTTTTAAAAGAAATCTGTTATGGTCATGCATCAAAAATACAGTGAAAACAGTAATAATTTGAATATTATTACAATTTAAATATATTTTCAAATGTCATTTATTCCTCTCATGGTAAAGCTATAAGCTATATTTTCAGCTCCATATTCATAAATCATTCTAATATACTGATTTGCTGTTCAACAAACATGTATTATTATTATCAATGTTGAAAACAGTTGTGCTGAATCATATTTTTGTGTGGACATCATGATACAAGTCTATCAGGATTCTTTGATTAATAGAAAATTCAAAACAACAGCATTGACTTGAAATATAATTTTGATTAATCACCTTTAACATCCTTTCGGAATTTTTTTAATCAAAAACTTTTAATGCTCCAAAATGATTTGAGGTAATTTAAGGGATACTGTGGGAATATAAAGAAATATGAAATGTAAAAGAAATGAGGCCAGATAATTTGTCTTAATGTTAAAAAAACGCTGCAATATTGTGTTCACCGACATTTAGGCGAAGACATAAGACACCAACATGATGTCATTTTTGAGTGAGTGTGAAATGACTGTTTCTGTGTCAGGTCTTCAGACGCCTGCTCAGTGTGAGCTGGTGGTGGGAGGAGAGCCTCAGTGTTGGTCAGAGGGACACTGCCTGCTTGTGGATGACTCCTTCCTGCATACCATCTCACATAATGGTCAGAGAACTACATTGTACAAACCCCATTAATCATAATATGCTGAATGACTGAAGCTAACAAGAGCACTTACAGATGATGGCAGCTCACCATACAACAATAAACATAACAATCTGAAGATGAAGAAAGGTGATATTGTCACTTGCTAAATGGATTTCTCTAAGCTAGTGTGCCACACATTTGTTTCTGAGGGAGCACCACTGGCAGCCCTGGCCTTTATACGTGTAAGACCGGATTAGTGAAACATCTGAAGGAGAACATGGATCATTTTGAAGAAGTATGATGCTTCTGTAGCTGTGCTTCATATTTGTGTCAATTTGGTCAAAGATGTTTCTTTTAAAATCAGATATTTCATGTAACACTCAACTAATCCGGTCTTATATAATATATGTGACCCTGGACCACAAAACTAGTCTTAAGATGACATTTTTCAAAATTGAGATTTATACATAAATAAATCAAATTTCCATTGATGTATGGTTTGTTATGACGGGACAATATTTGGTCGAGATACAACTATTAGAAAATCTGGAATCTGAGGGTGCAAAAAAATCATAATATTGAGAAAATGGCCTTTAAAGTTGCCCAAATTAAGTTCTTAGCAATGCATATTACAAATCAAAAATGAAGTTTTGATATATTTACAGAAGGAAATGTACAAAATATCTTCATGGACCATAATCTTTACTTAACGTCCTAATGATTTTGGCATAAAAGAAAAATGTATAATTTTGACCCATACAGTGTATTTTTGGCTATTGTTTCAAATATACCCCAGCGACTTAAGACTGCTTTTGTGGTCCAGGGTCACAAATATTATGTAAATCCTTTTAAATAAAATCAACACAAATTGTTATTGATTCATATATTTTAGAATGACATGGGAAATGTCTGCATTCATATCAAGATCTTTATATTTCTGTTGGATTTTGAGACATTGTTGAGACTGTGATAATATAATCTTAGTAAAAAATGAAAGGTTCGTTATTGGCATGGTTCCGTGAAGAACCTTTAACATCCATGAAAACTTTCCATTCAACAAGACACAAAATAAAAACAGTTCTTTTAAGAACTGAAATATTCTTTGGGAACCCAAATGATTCTTTACGGAACCACAGTAAAACCTCTTGGAACCTTCACTTTTTTAAGAGTGTAGCCTCTTCTGACACTCTGTAGTGAGTGAGATCACCCCAGTAGAAATTGAGACAAAGAAATACAGGCAGAGATCTCAATTGTTCCCTGTGTTTAACTCTAGGTCAGTGGTTCTCAAACGTCTCCATGAAGTACCCCAGCAGCACATTTTGTATGTCTCTCTGTATCTGCCACAGCTACTTCAGGTCTCTAATGAGCTGATGAGCTGAATCAGGTGTGATAGATGAGGGAGAAATACAAAATGTGCAGGGGTACTCCGTACTCCAGGACAGGTTTGAGAACCACTGCTTCTATGTATCCAACACCTTTATATCTGTCCCATAGGGGGAGCTGAAGACGGTCCCAGAGTTCTCTTCAGTGTGGACCTGTGGCATCCTAACGTGGCTGCAGCAGAGAGACAGGCTCTAGACCACATCTTTGCCCCGGAGCAGTGATTCTAGCTGTATTTCCCAGGATGCACTAGTCAAACCCACTTCATAGCATATTCAAATGCAGAACATTTTGTTTTTAAATTGTTTTTTGGTTTTGTTAAAAGTTCATACTGAGGATATTTATCATTTAACTACTATATTCTTTTGTGTCTGATGCTGTTTGACTGAAACCGGTCTAAATGTTTCAAACAGAACTGCAGTTATGCAAATGTATCATACAGATCAGACGACATATCGACTATGTTGAGCCCTGAGCACACAGATACTGTGACGACACACGAACAATTTCTGAACATCATATCTACACTTGACTTGTGCCTGTCTTGATAATCCCGCGCTCCTGTTCTATCGTTGTTGTGCCTGATTTCTCCTCCTTACCTCTCTGATGTATACTGTGATACATGGTTCTCCGTAAATACTGTACAAGTGACTCACGGTTATGCTATATATTTTATTTCATCAGATGGTGATTTATTTTAAAACCTGTGAAGCACACACTGAAGACAGCATACTGTATATGACCAGATTACGTGCATGCGTTGTGAATTTTGATTGTGTTGCCACCAATGCACTTGATGATTGTCCTGATCAAGTATGCATTCAGTTAGATTCAAAAATAAAAGGTTTTGTTAAATTGAATCTCTCTAGTCCCTGATAGCACTGAAGGGGGAGGAAGTATCGGTTTCCACTCACCATCACACACTCACTAAGCACCTGGGGTTGGAGGGCTCCTTTGTCAGCATCTTTATCTTCCAGCATTGAATCCTGAGAGAGCAGAACTGAAAATAAAAAGGATAGAGTTTCACAAAGTGTTTCAGGGGCCTGTGTACAATCAAAAATGCATGAGAGACAGAGCAAGATGAAGAGACAGACAGAAAGAGACACAGCTAGGATCATGTGTTTATAGAAAATAATGTGTATGAAGTAATGTGTGTTACTCAATGTTGTGTTTATTACTGGCTTCACACAGCAGAAATACATGATACTGAAATAATTCTGAATGTAGAGCAATGTGTATAAATATATATATATATAGTGAAAAATAAATATACTGAAATGTATTTGAAATACATTTATTTAATGTTAAGTATACTACAAAACGATTTACATATTTATGTACTTAATAAAACATGCAATTATACTTTTAATTTATTTAACTGTTATCCTTAAAAGTCTGCTAAAGTGGAACAACTAATTTTGTGCTTGGTGCACTTTAATTGTGAGGTAGTGGTGCTGAAGATATATCAATAATATTAAGATGATATTAACAAATGTGTATTGTGCACAAGTAGTACTCCAAATAAAGTTTAATTATAATATTTATAACAGGAAGTCTCAATCAATATGTCAGTAAATAGAGTTGAATTTAATCTTAATATAAAATACATTTATTTTAAATATAATACTTTTTTTTACTAGGGAAAGCTTTTTTCCATATTAAAAAGTGGTGGATATGTTTTGACGGATGTTATAATCCCACCAGGCAATATGAAAAAGTGTTCAACACACTGGACACACACACAACAAGATTAAACAGCGATTATATCTGTCAACACTATAGGGCTGTAACGATACTCGATATGAAACCGAAATCGCGACACTCAGATCCACGATCCTGTGTCGCGGTGTGATAAGGGAGAATCGCGACACACCCCGTGACTACCTTTCCAATCATGTGACGCCTGCCTGCGAAAGTTGAGCTAGTTGCACACAGATTTTCCCCTGCGCTGAGCCAGAGCACTTCTCTGCCACCTTCACGTGCTATCAGAAACATCCGGTTTCCCACTTATGAAGTCGTGACGAGCTCCCTGCATTCAAATTATTTGTTGAATGAATAATGTAATATTCCACTGGTTGATAACCATAAATATTTATGTAAAAAATATTTGTGCTGTTTTTCGTGTTAAATATGAAGAATGACAGGTTGGATGCCACAGACTTTATTTTTTATTGGCGGATTATACAGGTGTAATTTTCACTTTAACTTCACGCAATGTAACATGATTTTATTATTGTAATCAATACTTTATTCTTAAAATATGACATTAATCTTATTTATTTGAGAAAGATAAACTAATCAAACTGGCGCTGGCCGCTTGGTATTTAAAAAACAAAACTTGAATTTAACAAACATAAAATGTTCCAATCATATTTCTGAATTAAATTAATAAAAAAACTAAACGAATTAATGACCACTTTGCTATTAAAACCAAACGGAACTATTTTAATGGCCGCAAAAGCACATTTATAATGTTGGGGAGAGATAGAGAAAGACACGGGCTCTGGTCGGACTCGGGCGGCGAATTCTGATAAACTGCAGGGATCTATATTCATTCCCTAGTTCAATTAAAAGTTCCCCGGACTAATTGTGAACAGATTGCTCTCCCGTCTTCTTCCAGAGCATGTGAACATGTTCATTTAATATATGAAATAAGTTATTGTTATAAAGACAGACGTTAAAATAATGTTCACATAATAAGCGCCGTCATTCAGGCTGTTCACAAGAGAGGTCTGCTTCCCTTTCGGGTTTCGGGCCGCGTTAATATTTAATGGATAGCTTCGGGCTCGAGTTTGTAGCTAAACCAAAACTATAGGCCTATGCAGGCTACGCTGCTTTCATAGACGCACGCGCACACACATTATTGCACAGATATCAGAGATCGCGCAGCGCACAAACAGCACGGGAACTTTTTCTTAGTAAAATAGCTTCGATAGGCTACTGACTCGCAACATTATATTTCTCTGCAATGAGGAGGTAAAATCGTTTTTTAAAGTAAATAAGCCTCATTGCTTGTAGAGAGAGACGCGCAGATGCAGGTGCACATGTACGCGCAACTTTCATACCTCTCTAACTCTCGCTAATTCAAATAAATGATTTGCTCATCAATAACCTATATGAAATATGTTATTGTTATGACAGACGATAAAATTAATGTTCACATAATAAGTGCCGTCATTCAGGTTGTTCAAAATATGTTTTAGCGAGTAATGTTTTAAGAATGATATTCTGTTTAGCGTAATATGTTTTAAGCCTAATATTCATTAATTAATTAATCAAACGGTTACGTTTTTTATGAATGTTCATGCTCATTTTAAAATATAAATGTCCTAACCTTATGAGCAGTTGATAATCGACGGACTGTTCTGTTAATAAATGCCTCATTCGGTTATGTTATATTAATATGTTTCAGCAATCATAAGTTATGACCATTAATTGTCTCAGGTTAAGATAGACTATTCTCTAATTAATAAAACTGTTATCCCTCAGATTAAAAGCCTGAATAGTTTCTCTCCTCTCTCTGTGTATGTGTGTGTGTGCGTGGTTGGGTGGGTACATGCACGCGAGGGTGCGATTTTCGAATAGTAATCGAATAATACCCAGCAATTATCGAATATTACTTTTGCTTAAAATGCACATCCCTTACTATTTATATTGTTAATAATTTGCATAGTTAATCTTGTTATTTGGTGTTCAGTTTATAAAGATTTTTAAAATGTTATTTAATAAAAAATATTGTTTTAAAAATCTTTCTTTTTTTTTCTCCCACCCCCCACGAAAAAATCGTGATACGAACCGAATCGTGGGTCAAAAATCGTGATATGAACCGAATCGTGGGTTTGGTGTATCGTTACAGCCCTAGTCAACACACACATTCTGCATAAAAGCTCTAATATCTGAGGCAGCAAACTTAAAAAACAATCTGTAAATATTGTCTATAATCTTCATCACTCAAAATCTGAAGGAATATTAGCTGTAGGTATACCACTGTTCTACCAACATGTTTGACAATATAACCAAGGCATTTCAACAAAAACCTTCGGTTAGTGGAAAACACAGTGATCAAAACTAGAGGACTGAACAGTAACCATGCATTGTAGCATGAAAGAGGATTACAGCTACAGGTTTGGAGGGTTACAGCTGTCAGAAATTAGTAGGAAGTGTAGAGTCCCTGATTTTGAATGACTTCAGCACATCCGCAGCCGCAGGAACTCACTAGTTTCTCACACTGCTCTGTGATCTTGATCCACTCTTCTTCCTCTCTCTTCCATAGTTCAGTACCTGTAGTTTGTTTCTTAGCCATAACTTGGTCTCCATTTTTCAGATAAATTTTCAGTTGGGTTTAGATCAGGACTCTGGCCCGGCCATTTCATGATTTCAATGTTCTTAGCTTCAAGGAACTGTTTTGCAGCGTGACGGGTATCGTCTTGCATGAAAATCGCAGGCTGGTTGGGAGATGCTTGCAGGGAAGGAACTGCATGTTCTGAAGCAGGTTCTGATAAGTATTTGTATTCACTCTGCCTTGTATCTGTATAAGAGACCCAGCTCCTGCTGCTGAAAACATCCCCAAACAATGACACTTCCTCCTTTCACTGACTTCATCATGCACTTTGGGTTCAGTCTTTCCTCAGTTTGACCACAAAATGTAATGTTTCCCATCAGACCTAAATAAATTAAACTTGCTCTCATCAATAAAGTGAATTTTGGAGCAGTTCTCCTCAACACGCTCCTTTGTGCTGATGAGAGGCTTAGTTATTACTTTCAATCCGAATTCTCTTAAATATCCCAAAACAAATCTATACCCCTTTCAGCACTGAACTAGCAAGCATTTCCAGCTGCAGTGTTGAACCGATTCCCCGTTGAGGGTCTCCGCATTAACCTGTCCTCTCGTGTATTTGTTATACTGTCTGTGGACGACCAGGCTTTTGGGGGACTTGAATTTGTGTCATTGTAAAGCGGCAATATTCTAGAGATCCCAGATTAGGAACGACCAACTTCTCTTGCAATGAATGAAATCTTCATCGCTTTGGCCTTCATCTGGTCGGCCTCATGTCGCAGGGTTTCAGTCACCTTAGAGCACACCGCTATCTTACAATTTCAGTTAAAAGGTAGAGAAATTATGTCAGTTAAATAGAGTTGGTCATATAATTAAGGAAACTAGTGGCGTTATTGTTCAAATATCTCATTACGTTTTTTATTCTGTGTTTCAGAATGCAATTCATATATGAAATATGCTTTAAAAACTGCCCTTGTACTCCTCTTTAAATATCTTCAAATAGGTCTAAGCAAAGACCTTGAAATGTTGTCTGATTTTGATCTCCTCTGTGTGAATACAAACACACACAGTCCTCTGTTACTCCAATCCATCAATGATTTGTGTCCTGTTTAATGAGTTAGATTCAACACAAAGAGAATGTAAAACATAGTTTTGAAGATGTCAAAACGTCACACTTTCCCCATCAGTCTCCACAGTAACATGAGGTTTTCCCCTCGTTGATATTTGGGTTTTTCTATTGCATCACGTCTCTGTCCTCAAGCTGTTTCAGAGACACCTGTAATGACATCATTCTTCCACATCCTCTCCAAACCTCATTCTTTCGCTCCTTGTTTGCATTATACCTCATTCTGTCATATGATCATTTGACTTTTTTCTATTCCGCTCTTCTAATCCTCTTTTCTGATCAGACCAGTTCACCCCCCCTCTCTCTGTTGAGCAGTAATCTGAACAGACAGCAGGCCTGGTCATGGTGGAGAGCTCTGGGATTACTGGGCTACTCTTATGCAAACACGAGAAAATGCTGTGCATTAGGAGTTTACGTAACAAACAAGTCATAACATGCTGACAGACAAACATGATGAGGGTTTAATACATCATTATATTCAGTCCTTATATAAAACACACACACACGTGGATTATGATACATTTACATCTGCAGTAAAGAAGGACACAGCAGCATTGAAGAGCATTTAATGTAAGCTTGTTTGGTGTTTGTGGCAAAACAAATGTAAATAATATAGAGCTGATTTATTTAAGAATAATTTGAATTATAAATTAGCGCAGGTGTTTTTTTATCATGCATCTGTAACATGAAGATTAAAGGGGAACAGAATAATAATAAAAAGCAGGTCAGCTGCAGAAACTTGTTTTGTCTGGTTCTGTTTAAGAAGCTGGATTTGATCTCTCTCTCAGGAGCTGGTGACTGACAGTGAGAAAGGTTTTGCTCTGAATCGAGGAACGGGAGGAAAGATAAACCTGTGGAGACGGCCTGCGTGTGGACAGAGGAGCTGAGAACAGGTGAGGGGATATTTGTGTTAGAAACGCTCAGGTGCGGTGCTCTGAAACACAAAATAAGAATTCGCTTTCTTCTCATACGACTGTGTACGTTTATAGTGTGAATATTGAAGCACAGGCTTACTGTATATTATCTTACTAGAGATTTTAATTCAAGCATTCTGTCAGTGGCACTTACCAAAAGTTACCAAACTAAAAATGAACAATAATTATACAAGATGCATTGTGTTAAGGTCTTAATTTCACCATTTACTAATACTTTTTTTTATTGAAAGTTTGTAAACATTAGCTAATGCACTGTGAACAAATAAATGAACAAACATATTTAATAACTAACACTGACAGATTAAGATTAAATGTTGTAAAAACATATTGCTCACTGCTTGTTCATGTTAGTTATACATTAATGTTAACATGTTAAAATGACCTTTTTGTAAAGTGTTACCAGCTTTTTTATTAAAATATGTATAACTAATATTAAAATCTTTTAAATATTATTTTGAATATATTATTTTTAAGTATGCATTTTTATGAAAATGCTGAAATTGTACTGAAATGTATTTGATGTTATGTTGAGAATATCTGGTGTTATATTCAGTAGTTGCAGAGTTTAGTTTAAGTAAAGTTAATTTTGTCACATTAAACATTGCAGTATAATAAATATTTGAATATTTTTAGAGACACACAGAAGACAGAGAAAAAGCTGTCAGATATGAGTCTGGGGCCGGCGTGTATTTTCCTGAGAGGAGCTAAAAACACTGTAAGTCTATTGTATTTGATCTGGTCTTTTCTTTATGTATTTGTTTTTGTCCTGTACTCTGGTATTGGCTGATAGCGATAACACAGATACATAATAAAATCCCACAGTTCCCAGCTCTAGCAGTTGATTTTGACCTGAAGTTCCTCACTAATCTAAGCATCTGTTTTTTTACATACTAAACTCATCCAAAAGCAATCAGCTAATACTCATAGAGTTATGAATACCATATAGCAGAAGAATGATCTCTCTTTATGCTCCTGATATAAGAGAGCGACTGCAGAACATATAATGATCTTTATCTGAGAGAATGATTTTATAAGATATCGACTGCAGATTGGTGCTTACATAGACTTTATATAAGGTTATGCTCAGTTCTACTAAATACAAAAAAAACATGTGTAAAACTGATGCACATACACAAAGAAACCCTAACTGTGCTGTTTTACAGGAGCGTCTGCTCGCTGATGAGGAGATCGAGGGTAAGCGGTTTGTTTTACTGTGTTTACCCTGAAATAAAATACTAATTCAATTACAATAAAAACAACAGTTAAAACAGATATATTTACTCTTAACAGAGTATACTGATCATTTATTGTAAATGAAATGATTATTTATTTAGTAAATATTCACCTACACTTTTCTGGTTCATTTATATAACCAGATTAATCTTACAGAATAAGATGCAAACAGATGTGAAATGCCAGCTGCCAACGCAATTCACTGAAATCAGAGATCAGGAAAAATAGATGCTTCTTTTTTATCATCTTTTTTCATTCAATATAACATAAGTTGATAAAAAATGACATTATCGTCAATTAAAGTGAAAAGCTGAATTGAAGAATAAAAAACAAATCAACTGGAGCTGCATGATTTGAGAATGATCCAATACAGTCCCAGACTTACTTGTTTGATTCATGGCCTAGATATAGTGAAGAGAAAGTATCTTCAGTGTATGCATCACTTTTCCTACCTTGACATTTTTTGGAAAAATACAAATTAGGTTCAAATGAAAAAGATAAATCGCAGATTTTCAATGTGTCTGAACAGTTTGTGGTTTATAAACCTAGTAAAGGCTTGTTCTTGTGCGTGCTGCAGAGCTGCGCGAGGCGTTCGCTGAGTTTGATAAGGATAAGGACGGTCTGATCAGCTGTAAAGATCTGGGCAACCTGATGAGGACCATGGGCTACATGCCCACTGAGATGGAACTGCTTGAACTTAGCCAGAACATCAACATGAACCGTAAGACAGCTCGTGTCTCTCTCACATATGCGCTAGCAGCTATTTGGTGATTCGTTGCTCCAGTCAATGTACTTTAAATATCTGTTCATCAGACTGACTGAAACGCTGTAGATTATTCTCTTAATCCATGGAGGTTTCATGTATTTATTTATCATCTGTTGATCTTCTTTCCTAATCTTTATTCTCTATCTACCTGTTTTTCAGTTGGAGGAAGTGTAGATTTCCAGGATTTTGTGGACCTCATGGCCCCGAAGCTGCTGGCAGAAACGGCTGGAATGATCGGACTAAAAGAGCTAAAAGATGCATTTAGAGAGGTAAGAAAAGTGCCATTTTCTTTCAATTTCAAAAGCATTTTTCAAATAAAAAGCACAGCTTTGAATGCATTTGTCTGTAGTTTGATATGGATGGTGACGGCACCATCACCATCGAAGAACTGAAGCATGCAATGCTAAAACTGCTTGGTGAAACTACGAGCAGGAAGGAAATAGAAGCCATGGTCCGAGAAGCAGACAACAATGGAGACGGGACCGTTGATTTTGAGGGTAAAATAGATTCATATTTAATCAAATAATGTAGACGGCATACTATTGTCGTCATCATTACTCACCCTCATTTTGTTCCAAACCTGTATGAGTGTATTTTTTTTGCTGAACACAGAAGATGACAGGAAGCCATTGACATTTGACACATTTTTCTGTTTTCATCAATTCTACTATTGAAGTTAGTGGCTGTTTGGTTCCCAATCTGTTCTTGTATAGCACCGCCGAACATCTGTAATACAAACAGGTCTAAAGTACCTTTCCAAATGTGGAAATGCACGGAAAGGGATCTTTAAACACCATCCTGCTAGACTGACCTCATTCAGTAATTACCGAAACTGAATGTTCTTTAATGTCGGAGCAGCGGAGGTGTTTTAGTAATTAAACAAGCTCGACTGTAAGGGATCCTACACCTGCGCTGATGCATTCACAGTTGGGCCAGAGGAAACAGCGGGGCATGGCTGTGTAGAGTGACCACACTCTCAGAAATAAAGGTACAAAAGCTGTCACTGGGGCGGAACCTTTGCAAAATGTACACTTTTGTACCTATTAGGTCAAATATGTACACTTTAGGTACTAATATGTACCTTTAAGGTACCAAACTGGACCGTTTAGGTACAAACATGCACCTTTTGAAAAGGTTCCGCCCCAGTGACAGCTTTTGAACCTTTATTTCTGAGAGTGCAGTTTAGCTCAAGCGTGGCATGAGCACATGCTCTCGTGTCTCACAGGAAACACACGGATCAACGGAGAGGTCGAGAACATGCTCATTCAGAACAAGTACACGTGTGTTAAATTCACCACTCAGTGGTTTTGCTTTAAAAATATATAATTTAAATATATACAAAATTCCATAAAATATTAAGCATTTTTTAACGAAGTGCATTTTTTTACCATATTAGTATTGTTTATTTTTGACAGAATAATTCTTAAAAGAAATAACATATTTGCTAATGGCATAACAATAATCTACTCAATTCAAGATATACTCTCTGAAAACAAGTGCATTTATTCATATTAAGTGTTTTACGTTTCCACATATCAGAAACCAATTTCTAGATTAATATTTTGGCAGGGTCTCTTTTGGAAAAGAGATTTTAATATCATTGGATTACCCAAATGAATAAAGGTCACATAAAATAATATTGATAGTTCATCTCAAATGTAAACATGGTGCTTGCCGTTGGGGATTGAGAAGTAAAGATATTAATAATGCATCGTATCTGTCACTGTTGCTACTTTACATCTGATGATATTTAGACATAATCTCACCGAATATATCAACTTTGGTCTCTTTTATCTCTCTCCTTTAGAGTTTGTCAGAATGATGTCTAAAAATTGAGAAAACACATTGAAGAGGGCCTGAAAATCACTCCAAAGAAGAAAACATCTGCATCAGAGACTCAGTCAGACAGCAACACGATCACTGGCAACAGTACTGTGCATATACAGTATTTTATACTATTTTGTTTGTGTATTTTTATCTTACTCTGAGTGCAACTTTGTTTTTTTTACTGTTACATGACCTCAAACACTGAATCCTCTTTAAACTCTGTACATGATCATTTTGTCATATGTCGGTATTGTGTAACAATATTTCAGTGTATGTTCAGAATTGGATTGCGTCTTTCATTTTACATGCTTTCTTGAACTTTTGGCATAAAACCAAGTTTAAAAACTCTCTCAGACGGTCATTGGTTTTGCATTAGTGTGTGTATGACCTGAAATCATCTGGGCTTTAGTTAAGCTCATCAGTGAAAATGACAAATATCATCACGGTTTATCCTCTCTATAATTGCTGTAGTGCATCAGTGTATGTCTGTACATACTCACATAGAGACGTTTAAATAGAAGCGCATTACATGAGTAAATATTATGAAAGAAATAACATCATTTCCCCATGCAAGTTCAATCAACATTTACATGAATTTATTTAGCGGCAACTTTTACCAAAGCTACTTACAAAGAAGAGAAATACAAACATGTGTGAGTAATAAAAATAAAGGTTAACACTTTCATTTAGGCACTAATTCTCACTATTAACTAGTTTCTTATTAGCATGCCTATTATTAACATATTGGCAGTTTATTAGTGCTTATAAAGTACATATTCTGCATATCTCTATTCCTACCAATACATAAACTTAACAACTACCTTATTTACTATTCATAAGCAGCACATTTGAAAACAATTGTTTATGTGTTTAGGCAAAAGTGTAGTTAATTGTTTGTTAATAGCAAGAAACGGAGCTTAAAATAAATGAAACCAAAAATAAAACAAAGAAAAAATAATATCAGTAATTTTATTATGAGCTATTTCCAGAAATATTACATTACAGGGTGGTTGTCAAGAATTGTAATATATATATTGTGTGTGTGTGTGTGTGTGTGTGTGTGTGTGTGTGTGTGTGTGTGTGTGTGTGTGTGTGTGTGTGTGTGTGTGTGTGTGTTTATGATTTTTCTGTACATTTATGCCATATCACCCTTACATAGTCACCACTGATAAGCTAGTTAATTTTCTGTGAAACTGCTTTGTAACTATTTGTATCGTGAAAAGTGCTATACAAATCAACAAGAATGTAATTGAATACACACACGCACATATAAAGTATGTATGTCTGAGTGTGTGGATAAAAATAGTCTATGTGTATATGAATGGAAAATTATTAGTAACTTTTTAAAAATAAATTATTTTCATTTAATTTTTAATTAACTTATCTAAAAACTTATTTTATGTTTTAGTTTTTGTTATGTTGAACAAAATACATTTTGAACTATCTTATGAGAGTAATGACCTGTGAGAGATGATTTGATACAGTTTGATAGAAAGTGTAAAGTTTAAAATATAAAAGAACTTCTGCACAAAAGAACATTCTGCATTAGACCAATAATCTCAACACTGACACAGATTATTGACACTTGCACATTGCCAATGTCCTGAAAATGGCATTAAAGTAGAGACTATTGGGAAACAAAATATGATATAATCCTGCAGTCCACTAATCCCTTTAACCTCGTCAGCTGATCAGGCTTTTCCACGAACTCCAGGCTTCTCCTGATCTGCTAAACCTGCCCTGTGCTGCTGTTAAAACATCTGCTCCATGATGAACATCTGTGTGCTGAGTACACCTTTCCTTAACTATCCAAAACATCACACTCTTCATATACACCAAACAACAAATAACTTCTGACCTGTAACTCAACTCATCTATTGTTCCTGATTTAGACAAACCTCTGTGCCAGATGTGCTGTGTACTGTGCCAGATGTGTAAGTGTAACTGGGAAAAATGCATACACATGCACAGACATACACAACATTACATCATGACCAGTGCATTTGTTATAGGGCTCCGAGTAAATCATAGCTTAAGGCTTCTTTGCGCTGATGTGATTATTTCAATGAACAAGGTATTTATGATTACGTATGGGTGTGGAGTCATAAAGATTATAGCCTTGATATCATCTGACATAAAACAAATTAGAAATATTCTGCACTATTTCTAGGTCAGTAATACAATAAGCATAAGCATAATATAACTCATTCTAGTTTTTAAATCTTTGTTTAATATTTTAATATTTATTTTGTGTGTATGTGTGGTCTACAGAGAAAATTGTGTCTCAGGTCAGTTAAGAAAAGGTAACACTTTATTTTAAGGACCAACTCTCACTATTAACTAGCATTTAAATACTTATGTAAGTTTATTAGTAATTATAAAGCATACATTAATGCCTTATTCTACAAGACCATATTTTAGATTCTTAAATCATCAAGTCATTCTTCTTCTTGACAAACTTGACATTAAATCTAAACTTTTGTCAACGTGAGCTTTAATGACCATATTAAAGGATTATTCATACAAATATAACATTTCATCCTTATTAATATTTCCTATCAAATAAAATTAAGCCAAACCCCAATTATTATTTTTCATTGCATAGCCCAAAATATTTTAATTTAGGAAACACCAGGACTTAAAACAATAGCATGCATGATTTCAGAGTAAGCTGCATGGAAGCCGTTTCAGATGAATAAGTGTGTCCTGTGATAACAGATGAATAAGAGTGTCCTGTGATAACAGATGAATAAGAGTGTCCTGTGATAACAGATGAATAAGTGTGTCCTGTGATAACAGATGAATAAGTGTGTCCTGTGATAACAGATGAATAAGTGTGTCCTGTGATAACAGATGAATAAGTGTGTCCTGTGATAACAGATGAATAAGTGTGTCCTGTGATAACAGATGAATAAGAGTGTCCTGTGATAACAGATGAATAAGAGTGTCCCGTGATAACAGATGAATAAGAGTGTCCCGTGATAACAGATGAATAAGTGTGTCCCGTGATAACAGATGAATAAGTGTGTCCCGTGATAACAGATGAATAAGAGTGTCCCGTGATAACAGATGAATAAGAGTGTCCCGTGATAACAGATGAATAAGAGTGTCCCGTGATAACAGATGAATAAGTGTGTCCTGTGATAACAGATGAATAAGTGTGTCCTGTGATAACAGATGAATAAGTGTGTCCTGTGATAACAGATGAATAAGAGTGTCCTGTGATAACAGATGAATAAGTGTGTCCTGTGATAACAGATGAATAAGTGTGTCCCGTGATAACAGATGAATAAGAGTGTCCCGTGATAACAGATGAATAAGAGTGTCCCGTGATAACAGATGAATAAGTGTGTCCCGTGATAACAGATGAATAAGAGTGTCCCGTGATAACAGATGAATAAGTGTGTCCCGTGATAACAGATGAATAAGTGTGTCTCGTGATAACAGATGAATAAGTGTGTCCTGTGATAACAGATGAATAAGAGTGTCCTGTGATAACAGATGAATAAGAGTGTCCTGTGATAACAGATGAATAAGTGTGTCCTGTGATAACAGATGAATAAGTGTGTCCTGTGATAACAGATGTGTGTCCTGTGATAACAGATGAATAAGAGTGTCCTGTGATAACAGATGAATAAGTGTGTCCTGTGATAACAGATGAATAAGAGTGTCCCGTGATAACAGATGAATAAGTGTGTCCCGTGATAACAGATGAATAAGAGTGTCCCGTGATAACAGATGAATAAGTGTGTCCCGTGATAACAGATGAATAAGAGTGTCCCGTGATAACAGATGAATAAGTGTGTCCTGTGATAACAGATGAATAAGAGTGTCCCGTGATAACAGATGAATAAGTGTGTCCCGTGATAACAGATGAATAAGAGTGTCCTGTGATAACAGATGAATAAGAGTGTCCTGTGATAACAGATGAATAAGTGTGTCCTGTGATAACAGATGAATAAGTGTGTCCCGTGATAACAGATGAATAAGTGTGTCCCGTGATAACAGATGAATAAGAGTGTCCTGTGATAACAGATGAATAAGTGTCCTGTGATAACAGATGAATAAGTGTGTCCTGTGATAACAGATGAATAAGTGTGTCCTGTGATAACAGATGAATAAGTGTGTCCCGTGATAACAGATGAATAAGAGTGTCCTGTGATAACAGATGAATAAGAGTGTCCCGTGATAACAGATGAATAAGTGTGTCCTGTGATAACAGATGAATAAGTGTGTCCTGTGATAACAGATGAATAAGTGTGTCCTGTGATAACAGATGAATAAGTGTGTCCCGTGATAACAGATGAATAAGTGTGTCCTGTGATAACAGATGTGTGTCCTGTGATAACAGATGAATAAGTGTGTCCCGTGATAACAGATGAATAAGTGTGTCCTGTGATAACAGATGAATAAGTGTGTCCTGTGATAACAGATGAATAAGTGTGTCCTGTGATAACAGATGTGTGTCCTGTGATAACAGATGAATAAGTGTGTCCTGTGATAACAGATGAATAAGTGTGTCCTGTGATAACAGATGTGTGTCCTGTGATAACAGATGAATAAGAGTGTCCTGTGATAACAGATGAATAAGTGTGTCCTGTGATAACAGATGAATAAGAGTGTCCCGTGATAACAGATGAATAAGTGTGTCCCGTGATAACAGATGAATAAGAGTGTCCTGTGATAACAGATGAATAAGTGTGTCCTGTGATAACAGATGAATAAGTGTGTCCTGTGATAACAGATGAATAAGTGTGTCCTGTGATAACAGATGAATAAGTGTGTCCTGTGATAACAGATGAATAAGTGTGTCCTGTGATAACAGATGAATAAGAGTGTCCTGTGATAACAGATGAATAAGTGTGTCCTGTGATAACAGATGAATAAGTGTGTCCTGTGATAACAGATGAATAAGTGTGTCCTGTGATAACAGATGAATAAGTGTGTCCTGTGATAACAGATGAATAAGTGTGTCCCGTGATAACAGATGAATAAGAGTGTCCCGTGATAACAGATGAATAAGTGTGTCCTGTGATAACAGAGGAATAAGTGTGTCCTGTGATAACAGATGAATAAGTCTGTCCCGTGATAACAGATGAATAAGTGTGTCCTGTGATAACAGATGAATAAGTGTGTCCTGTGATAACAGATGAATAAGTGTGTCCTGTGATAACAGATGAATAAGTGTGTCCTGTGATAACAGATGAATAAGAGTGTCCTGTGATAACAGATGAATAAGTGTCCTGTGATAACAGATGAATAAGTGTGTCCCATAACAGATGAATAAGTGTGTCCTGTGATAACAGATGAATAAGTGTGTCCTGTGATAACAGATGAATAAGTGTGTCCTGTGATAACAGATGAATAAGTGTGTCCTGTGATAACAGATGAATAAGTGTGTCCTGTGATAACAGATGAATAAGTGTGTCCTGTGATAACAGATGAATAAGTGTGTCCTGTGATAACAGATGAATAAGTGTGTCCTGTGATAACAGATGAATAAGTGTGTCCTGTGATAACAGATGAATAAGTGTGTCCTGTGATAACAGATGAATAAGTGTGTCCTGTGATAACAGATGTGTGTCCTGTGATAACAGATGAATAAGTGTGTCCTGTGATAACAGATGAATAAGTGTGTCCTGTGATAACAGATGTGTCCTGTGATAACAGATGAATAAGAGTGTCCTGTGATAACAGATGAATAAGTGTGTCCTGTGATAACAGATGAATAAGTGTGTCCTGTGATAACAGATGAATAAGAGTGTCCTGTGATAACAGATGAATAAGTGTGTCCTGTGATAACAGATGAATAAGTGTGTCCTGTGATAACAGATGAATAAGTGTGTCCTGTGATAACAGATGAATAAGTGTGTCCTGTGATAACAGATGAATAAGAGTGTCCTGTGATAACAGATGAATAAGTGTGTCCTGTGATAACAGATGAATAAGTGTGTCCTGTGATAACAGATGAATAAGTGTGTCCCGTGATAACAGATGAATAAGTGTGTCCTGTGATAACAGATGAATAAGTGTGTCCTGTGATAACAGATGAATAAGTGTGTCCTGTGATAACAGATGAATAAGTGTGTCCTGTGATAACAGATGAATAAGTGTGTCCTGTGATAACAGATGAATAAGTGTGTCCTGTGATAACAGATGAATAAGAGTGTCCCGTGATAACAGATGAATAAGTGTGTCCTGTGATAACAGATGAATAAGAGTGTCCTGTGATAACAGATGAATAAGTGTGTCCTGTGATAACAGATGAATAAGAGTGTCCTGTGATAACAGATGAATAAGTGTGTCCTGTGATAACAGATGAATAAGTGTGTCCTGTGATAACAGATGAATAAGTGTGTCCTGTGATAACAGATGAATAAGTGTGTCCTGTGATAACAGATGAATAAGTGTGTCCTGTGATAACAGATGAATAAGAGTGTCCTGTGATAACAGATGAATAAGTGTGTCCTGTGATAACAGATGAATAAGTGTGTCCTGTGATAACAGATGAATAAGAGTGTCCTGTGATAACAGATGAATAAGTGTGTCCTGTGATAACAGATGAATAAGTGTGTCCTGTGATAACAGATGAATAAGTGTGTCCTGTGATAACAGATGAATAAGTGTGTCCTGTGATAACAGATGAATAAGTGTGTCCTGTGATAACAGATGAATAAGAGTGTCCTGTGATAACAGATGAATAAGAGTGTCCTGTGATAACAGATGATAAACATTAGATCGCCCTGGCTGGAGCAGGCATGGAGTCAGAGCATGTCTGGGGAGTCCGTAAAGATCAATTACATAATTCTGACCTGTTTTCTTATTCATTTAATCTCCCTCTGACGCTACAATCTCACATTTATCCACCACACTCTCCATCTGTCTTCCACTCATTGTGTGCCTTTAATACAGTATTTAAAGCAGGATGTTTTCTGTTCTGAAACTGCTGAACGTTTTTATGATATAACAGGTTTTGTGTTCTGCTCCGTCTCTTCACTTGTTGAAATCACAGCATGTGCACTCTAAACAAAAAAGCTGCCAAATAGCACTAAAAGTGGTTCACTGCATGGGGAATTTTAAGTGCTATGTTATATATAGCACATATCTTTCAGGTGTTATGCAGAAACAAGAGGAGCCTCATTCTCCTCCAGATTTCAGATATGTAACTCCACTCTCATGTGTTTGCTATGAATGGGAATTTACTACAACGGATCATTTTCACATGACTGTGATGACGTTTTTCAATGGTCATCAGCATCGTAACTCCTCGAAAGTTTTTTATATTTACTTTTTTTTTATGTATGCACATTTATAACACTATACTTTGTGTATCACCTTTCACAAAAAAATTACTTACCACTAATGTTTCTAATGCAGCGTCTATGGGAGGGATGGGACATTTCTTAATGAAATAAACAAGCACACGCACAGCATGCGAGGTGCAGGTCAGAAGACACCTAAATTATGTAGAGAGGACATACAACCACACACTCACTTCCAAATAAGATTTTTATTTTACCAACGATTCTGCAAAAAGCCTTACCTTGACAAAACAACCTTGGCAAAATAAAGAAGCTTGTTTGCAAGTGAGTGTGTGGTTGTATGTCCTCTACCCAAAAAGAGATGGTAAATTTGGCACTGTTCTCTCTTCTGACTCCCGTTATCAGTCTCGCTCAATTATTTTCCTTTGATTGAAAGTCGTGAAAACACTATCGTGGAGATTTTTCTTGCAAAAAAAAATTTGTGGCCATTCACTTTTCTCAAAGTTTACCCAAATGATGACTTCCGCTGCTGAGAAACACGGAAATGTGAAAAAGGTCTGTGGCAAAAGCTGTTTTGAATCACTTATGCTTTTCTGAGCTCAAAAAATCTTGCATGGGCACTACACTGCAATCTTTCCTCATACGGGGGCCCTAGGGACAAAACCTTAAGAACCCGTTTTATTCAGAAAATACACTGCATTTTATAATATCATTTTTAATTCTTTATCCAAATAAACTAAGAGAGACTTAGAGAACCTTTAGAGAACTATACAGCGGTGTTACGATTTATTTGTATGGCAGTTGTGCTAGCAACTCAACGAAGAACCACTTTTTGTGTGCGTGCGGGAAGACTTTATAGTCACAATTTGATAATAAACATAGTTTTGTTTCTTAAAAAAAAATGTATCTCTCCATTCTTACTGAATGTAAAATACATAAAATGACAAATTCTCTCACTATACTTATTACCAATTTTTCCAATGCTGGAACTTTACCCAAGACAAAGATCTGTGATTGCCTTCTAGAATCAATCCTATTTGTCTCCCAATAGACTCCTTCATATAAAACTCTTGATTTCCTTGCCTAGCCTGAATTGCATTAACATCCCATCCATTACTAACATTAACAAACATTCATGCTAAATCCCGGACCTCTCCCGGTTTGGTTCCTCAACTCTTTCTCTACCTACACCTCTTCTGTTTTCACCCTTTTTATAGTAACAAACATGATTACACTTTGCTAAACAAGTATTACCGTAGTTTGTCATTCAGCTTACCTGTACATCCAGGGGCGTCACTAGTGGGGGGAATGGGTGACACAGAGTGCATAGGGTCCAGAGGTCTGGAGGGTCCGTGGTCACCTGGCCATCGGGAGCACCGGGACATTACACTCAAGTAGTGAGCAGATCGCCGAAATGAAGGAGCCCTCCCCGAAGTGACCTCCCTCTCCCTTCTATGTGACAAAAACCCATCACCACAAACGTTAGCTTACATTTTACAATTATACATTTAAAAATATATAGAGATATTTACATTTGTTTAATAGTGGGCTGCTTAGCAAACAAATCAAAGATCATTTAAAAAGTTTAACTTACTTTTGAAATGCGTTATATTTATCAGTCCACAGAACTTTCTGACGCCTTCAGAGGTTTAAGACTAATTACGTATCACATGAGAATAATGTGACAAGGACTTATCAGCTTTATTTGTCTATAATCCTGTACTAAAGACATTACAGATCCCAATCACTACGGGACGCTGTTGATCACTGAGAGCGAGATCATATAGGGGCCAGGACCAGATTCAGGATTTTATCTAAACTCACATAAAGGCAACATGCTGTTTTCAGTTTGGTTGCATGCAAAAAACAATATCAGTTAAGTCATGAATAATCAATATGTATGGTTAAATCATGCTAATAGAAACTTATGTGTATTAGTTGTGTATTACTCATCTATTATGTGTAACAGGAACATGGCATGCAATTTAAAAAGACCAAAAGTTTGAGATAAACTACAAACAGTGCAGAATAAACAAATGATGCAAACAGGTCATGGTAGTCAATGTTCTTTTATTTGTTGTTACAGTATTGTAAATTGTACTTCATTCTCCAAAAATTCAGACCATCCCACCCAAACAGAGGGGCG